>OZ038386.1:39631956-39886061 GCA_964036045.1 Eutreptiella sp. 'Long Island Sound 2002'
TTTGGCGGGGAGGGGGGGGTCGGAGGATGAGGTGGAGGAGGTGGACGAGGCTGAGGACGAGGAGGAGGTGGTGGACGCGGGTTGGGCTGCGATGCGGGCGGGCTTGCGGGCGGCGGCTTCTGCTGCGGCCACGGCGGGGAGGATGGAGGGCATGTCCCCGGGTTGTAGGTTGGGGGCGGGCGGCTGGGGGGGCCCGGTCGTGACCTGGCGGCCCGGCGGGCCGATCTGGTCGGCTGCGGCGGGGGAGGGAGGCGCGGGGCTGCGGCCTTCTCTTTCTGGGCTCGGCTGGGCCCGGGTCCTGCAATGTGCGAGGTCGCGTGGGTTGGTGTCAGCGGGGGGGAACAGTTCGCGTGGGCTGCATTCAGGGGCCGGGGGGGGTGGGCCTGGGTCCTCTGGGGTATGTGTGGGGGGCGTGGGCGGGCCACTGGATGGGGTGGGCGTGCCGCGGGGCGTGGGGCTCCCCTTGGCGGGTGTGTGTGGGTTGTCGAGTGTGGGGGGCGGTGAAGGGTGGCCGGTGGGTGGGTGTGTGGTGGGCGTGTGCTGGTGTTCGGGCGGGTGGGGAAGGCCCGTGTCGCGGGGCCCGGGGGTGCGCGCGATAGTGGGCGTGTGTGGGTCTCCGGTTGAGCAGCGAGAGGGGGGGGGCATGGGCGGGGATTGTGCGGGGGGTTGTGCTGTGCCGGTGTATGTGTCCGCTTGCTGCGCGCTTGCGTGGGCAGTTGTAGGCCAGGCGGTTTGGAGGAGAAGCTTGCCGTCTTCTGCTGCCGCGGCAAGGATTTCGCAGACGAGCGTTCGTATCTGGTGGACCTCTTGGTCAGTGGTGGGAAGGGGGCATGCTAGCTTTGGGCTAAGACCCGCGCGGTTGAGGACCCTGTGGATGGCGTGGTACCCGCAGGTGAGGGACTGCTGCGGCCTGGGGGGGGGGTTTGGTCGTGTGTCCGGGCCTGCTTCGACTTGTGTGTGGGCGGTGGGGATGGCCCAAACCCAGGGCACGGTCCCCGTGGGTGGCCAGTGGCGCTGGATCCAGTGGGTTAGGCAGAGCATGGACAATCCCAGGTGGTAGCCCGCCTTCCCTGAGGTGATTTGGGCCAGGGCGCGGGCTGGGGGCGTGTCCCCTGGCTGGAGGAGACCCCTGAGGATCCTGTGCTGGGTGGTGGGGTCCCCCACTGCCCCTGGCCCCGGGCGAACATGGTGTCTGTCCCCTGGATGATCCATTGCGGGCCGTGGGACGTAGCCATAGCGGCTATCACGTAGTAGTGGCCGCGCTCGAGGACTGTAACCCAGACCTCCGGCGGGGGGTGGTCACTGTCTGTAGGTGGGGGGGGGAGGTCGTCGTCCGGGGTGCGGAGGCCGGCGGCGCGGAGGGCGGTGTCGCGGTTGGGCGCGGTGGCCTGTTCCCACTGCTCCGGGTGGTTCGGGTCCGCTGGGTGGTCCGTCTCCGCTTGGGCCCGCCGTAGGCGCACGGTCCCTCGACACGTGACGTTGCTGCCGGTGTCGTGCGTCAGGGCCTGGCCCCACTCGATGGGGGGGATCCAGATGGGCTGGCCCCGGGTGTGTTTGCGGGCTCGCCAGAGCACGAGGTCTACTATGGTCTCGTGGAGGCCGCTGCCTGGGGTGGTCAGGTCCCGGAGGGCTTTGACGGTGAGCTTGGTCCAGTCCTCCTGTAGGCGGTACCAGCCCAGGGGGGTGGTCGGGGCCCTGTCTTGGAGGGTTGCTCGGAGGAGGTCGGGGTCGCGGATGGTGGCCGGTGTGAGGGGGGGGTGTCCCGGGTCCGGGGGGGGTGGGCTGGATGGGCTGCCGGGGTCTTGCGCGTCTACGTCGATGGATGGTTGGCCCTGGCTGGGTTCGGCCGGACTGGGCGGTGCCGGGTGGCTTCTTGGGTGCGAGACCGGTCTCGGGGCGCTGTGGTGGTGCCTTGGAGACCTGTGGATGGAGACGGGGGGCGCGTGCGGGGCGCGGAGCGGGTTAGTGGACGTCTGGGTCATGCACGGCATGGTAATGGATGAGACGCTGCATGTGTTCCCTGGCGGTGGGGTCGGTGAGTTGTTCCGCGTGTGTTAGCAGGAGGTGTTTGCGGTGTACCATTTGGGCCGCTGCTCTGCGGACCGCTTCTAGCTGGAGGTGTGCTGCTGCCTCCATGGGGCTTTCCGTGTGTTTGGTGAGGTGTCGGTGCAGGGCCTGCGTCACTGCCCCTCTCATGGTGGCTTCTTTGATCAGGGGGTCCCGGAAGAGGTGTTCGGTGGCCTGGTGTGCGTGGCTGTGGGCTGGCCATCCTTCGTGTTGCCGCAGGGTTTCCGCCGGGGACCAGCCCACTAGGGTGTCCCTGTCTGTATGGAGGGGGCATTTCTTGAAGTGTTCCCAGTCCTCCGGGGTGGTGTGGTCGCATGGGCAACGGGTGTGTTCGTCGGGGACGTGGATGTGCTTGCGGGCGAGCCATCTGGCGACCCTGGTGAGGAAAGGCAGTTGCTCCCTGAGGAGCTGGATGCGTCGTTTCTGGAGGTGGGCTGGGACGTTTGCTGGGCGGAGCGCTGAGTGGTCTGTCCTGGAGCTCCTGGATGTGCGCCCGGCTGTCTGCGTCGCCGAGCACGCGGGCGAGATGTTGGACGGGGTTGGGGTAGTGGTACGCTCTGTCGTGGGAGGAATAGGGGGCGTCCTCTGGTACCCAGTCCGGGGTCTGATGGGGCTCGGGTACAGGGGGCACGTGTTGGAGGTGTGTGTGGTTGCGGCCGAGGTCAGGGATCTGGAGGGCTGGTAGGTGTGTTGTGCGCTGGTGTACTGCCTGGTTGTCGACCTTACCATTTCCGTATTGGTGCCTGTGGGACTCTTGTTTCACGATGTGGAGTTGGACGTAGGGGGGAAGGCTGCGTAGGGCTTTCCAGAGTAGCAGTGCCTGGGTGCCGAGGCTCGTCGCGGTTGCTTTGTGAGGTGGTTGCCTTGCTATGCGGAGGAGCACGTGCGTGTCGACAGTGGCGTCTACCACGAACCAGACCCGGATGATGTGCGGGGAGTGGCCGGGTAGGTGGGCCGCGACCTCGGTGATGGCGTCGGCCATGGCCCCTAGCTCCCCGTGGGAAGAGGCCCCATAGGTGGTGTGGCCCGTGTGGTGGTCCATGTGGTAGTGTCCCCCGGTGTGGGTTAGTTGCAGGGTGGCCCCCCCGGTGATGGGCGTGAGGGCGGATTCGCCTGAGGCGTCGGTGAAGAAGAGCCGGTCCGCCGGTGATGGTTGTGGGAGGCGGCATGGGTTCATGGGCAGGTAGGCGTATATGGCAAGGCCCGTGGCGAGGTGGGCTACTGGGGTTGTGGGCTGTAGGATGGGGGTGGCGTACACCCCTATTCCTTTGGAGATGATGTGCTTTGCTTGGGGGGACAGGGCTATGAGTCCCTGCTCCGGCTGTCCTTGTGTGAGGTAGGAGTAGATGTAGTGGAGGATGTAGGCTGTGTCGGGGTTTAGGTCGTGGCATGTGAGGGTTTGTGTTCGGTGCTCCGGTGTGTGGCAGGAGTGGTGGAGTGGATAGTAGGGGTGCTCGTGTTTGCCCGTTCTGCCTGGCTCGTACATGCTGTAACGGATGGCGACCCCTGCCGGGTCGGGGCGGGGGCATGTGGGTGCAGTGGTGAAGAGCCATTTGGGCGCGTGGTCGGGGTTCCATGCTACCGTGGGGTTAGTGTCGGTGCGGTGGAACCATGGGGCTATCCATGCGTAGGCCTGTGGTGGTAGGTGGGTCGTGGGGTGGGTGTGGTGGCGTGCTATGAGGTGTAGCACGGGCCATGGTGCACTTGGTGCCTCGGGGTCACAGGCCCAACATGTGCGTGGCATGCTCTGGGAATCTTGGGGGACCTTTGGTAGGTCTCGGGCGGTCATGTGGTGTTTCGGTATGCGCCATTTTGCCCCGTGGTGGATGACGGTGGTCTGCGTGGGTTTGGCGTCATTCGGGGCCAGTAGTAGGGTTAGTGGTGGGACTGGGCCCGTTACTGGGGGGACGGGTTCGTGTTTCGATCCGGTGGGTGCGTAGGGCGGTGTCTCTGGGATGGGTCGCGGGTGTTGCCTCGTGAACTCTCGGTAGGCTGTGCGCATGTCTTTGCTGCCCGGTAGAGTGTGTCCCGCTGTTCGTGCCGTCTGTGTGAGGTACTGGTGGAAGAGGCGGTATTGTGGCCATTCGGGAAGCTGTAGAAAGGGGGTGTGGTGTGCCCCGCTGTGGTGCAGGACCCGCATTTGGGCGAGGGTGACGTATACTACGGTGATGGAGGCCCCGACAAGGTCTATGGTGTGGATGGTGCCCTTGGGGTGGTGGTGGAGGTCCCCGCAGAGGACCGCTAGTGGCCCTTTCTCTGGGCCCGTGTGGTTGGTGAGTATGGCGTGGTGTGGGGATGGGAGCAGAAGCTGCAGGTGGTTCCACAGGCGGGTGTTCATGTTGGTGGGCATGCCCGTCTGGTGGAGTATCCAGCGCGGGCATGTGTTGCGGGCCCGTTGTGCGGCTTGGAGGCGGATAGCGGTGACCTCGCGGACCTCCGGTGAGTGGTTGTGGGTCATGCGGTGAAGGAGGAGGGCGGTGTGTCTGGTATAGGCCGCTTTCACCTCGTCCCCTATGGCGTCTCCATAGTGGGGCCATGCCGCTCGGATGGCGCGGGTGGGTATGGAGGTGGGCCAGCCCCCGTGTGCTGCCCATGCCTTGGTCACGGCGCGTGTGGCCGGCTGGAGGGCGGTGGTGGGGTGTGTTAGGTGGAGTGCTTGGAAGCCTATGGAGGCGTTCAAGACCCCGGTGAGGTAGTACGCCAGGCTCTGGTGGGACAGGGAGAGGGCCTTGGTGGTCGGGGACGCATAGCTGGGGAGATGGGCGAGGTGTGACTGCAACTTGGGAGGGAGGGTGGCGTCCTCAGGGTTGGCAGCCTGGACTACCCCCAGGTGGGTGGTGGTCGTCACGACTTGCATGGGGGGCCCTTGTGGCCCCAGGGTGGGAGGTGTGGCAGACCCCTTGATCATGGCCACTGACTTTGTGGGGTGGACGATGAGGTTGTTGTGGGAGAGGTAGGAGACGGTCACGTCCAGTAAGTCGTTGGCCTGTTGGGTGACCGTTGGTCCGGGGTCCGGGGCATGGGGGTCGTGTGGGGTGTGCGCGACGGTGAGGTTGGTGTCGTCCGCGAAGCCGACCAGGGGGGAGAGGAGGGGGTAGGGTGCGTAGGCCGGGTAATCCTGCTCGATTGCGAGGGCCAGGGGGAGCGTCACTAGAAGGTACAGGAAGGGGCCCTCTGCTCCCCCTTGGGGGACCCCGCTGCCTGGCTCCAGGAAGGGGGTGAGGCCTGCTCCTGTGTGGACCGTGTATTTGCGGGTGCGGATGTAGTCGGAGGTGAAGTTGTAGAAGGGGAGGCCTAGGCGTTTCCACACCGCTTCTAGAAGGAGCCAGGGGGTGTTCGGGAAGGCTCCCTTGACGTCGAGGGAGGCGATGATGAGGTCAACCGGGTCCATGTCCGCGATGGTGTCCTGGAGGAAGATGGCCTCGTGTGGGGAGCGGCCTGGGATGGCCCCCCAGAGGCTCGCTGGTATGTGGGGGTCCAGGTGGGGGCGGATGCGGCGCAGGAGGATGGTCCAGACGATTTTGACCTCCGTGACCGCACAGACTATGGGGCGCCAGTTGTCCGGGTTCGCCCAGTCCCCTTTTTTGTAGAGGGGGCGGACAACGTTTGCCCAGTCTGGTGGCAGGGGGGTCCGCCCCGTGACGATGTCCCAGAGGCGGTGGGCGAGGACGCGGAGGAGGTGGGCGGGGAGGTGGTAGTATGCCTCTGCAGGGAGGCCGTCGTAGCCTGGGGTTTTGTGTTGCCGGAGACTGTGGATGGCCTTCCGGACTTCGTGGATGGTGAAGGGGCGTTTTTCCAGGTGCCTCCTCTGGGCGTGGTTGAAGACCCGAGGGAGGCGGTCGATTTTGGCCTGGGTGTCCGGGTCCAGTGTGTCTTGGGTGGGGGTGTGTTGCCGGAGGAAGCTGTCTTGGGTGGCTTGGAGCACTGTGGCTGGGTCGTTGGTGAGGGAGCCGTCCTCCTGCCGGACCGTTGTGATGGTGCGGTGGCCGGTATCGGTCATGGCGTCGTTGAGGTGGCGGATGGCCTTGTAGGGGAGTTCGTGTTGCGCATACCGTTCGTGTTCCTGGGCGATGCGCTGTTGCCTGTGGATGTGCCACCGCTGCAGGTCCGCCCTGATTTGGGCTATCTGTGTCCTGCAGTGGTGTATCTGGCGGCGGGTTTGGGGGGTGTCGGTGTGGAGGAGGGTCGCCAGTTGTTGCTTCGCATGCCAGAGGTCATGGAGCATGTCCCCCAGGGCCGTGGGTGGTTGGTCGTCGTCTGTGTGGGGGTGTTGCTGGAAGCCGCAGGCGACGGCGGCCGTGCGCATGGCTGTGAGTAGGTCGGTGGGGTCTGGTTGGATGCGCCGGGCGCGGTCTATGGCCCTGTGATATTGGGACCAGGCATGCTTGTCATGCAGCGGGGGCATCTTCAGGGGGGGGGGTAGGCCTTGGTCCGCATCTTCTGGGGGGCTGGGGGGAAGGTTGGGGATGGTGAGGCGGATGTGCAGGGGGCTATGGCCTGTGGGTCCCAGCGGGAGGGGTCCATATCGGGCCTCCGCTCGGATGATGGTGGTGGGGTCGCCATAGCATACGTCGATGCGGGATGGGGCGGCATCCGTTTGGTGGGGGAAGTGGGATGGTTGGCCTTCGAGGCTGGCTGTTAGGTCCACGAGCCCCAGCATTTCGATGGTGTCGCGGACTGCTTGGTCCTGGGGTGTGGCCTGTCCTCCTCGGTCCGCTGGGGTGGGGGCGGCGTTCATGTCGCCGATGATGACCGTGGGGGCGAGCATGGCCATTTGGCGGTACGCCTCGGCCAGGGCCTGGAGGAAGGGTTCCGTGGCTTCGCCGAAGGGGACGTGGGTGTTGATGACGTTGAGTTGCCATCCGTCCCCGACGACCTCATAGACACCTAGCCTCCCTGGGACGCTGAGGTGGTGGACGAGGTGGACGTGGATGCCGGTTTGGGCGTATAGGGGGGTCCCCTTGTGCCAGTAGCATTTGTACGCTTTCTGGTCCGGGGTATACATGGGGGTGGTTTCCGGGGGGTCGTCGCGCTGTAGGCCTTGTTCCTGGAAGGTGAGGAGGTGGGGGACCCACCCCGGCCCCTGTGCCATCGGGAGCTCTTGGAGGGCGGTTGTGGCGTCCTTGGAGTATGTGACGGCCGGGTGGTTGAGGTCGAGGAGGTTGACGGTGGCCTCGGTGGGGGCGGGCCGGGGCTGTGGAGGCTTGTGCCCTCGGCCCTTGCCCCGTCAGGGAGGGGGACTGGGGGTTGGGGACTTTTTGCCGGTTGGTGGGCGCTTGGGTAGGCGCGGCGGGGGGAGGCCTTGGCTCCACTCCGGGGGGAGCTCCCCAGTGTATTTGGTGCCTGTGTGGGCCTTGTTCTCTTCGGTGCGGAGCCGGATGGGCTGGGCGCTGGTGAGTTCCAGGGTGTCGCCGAGTGGTTTGTCCGGGGCGCTGTTGCCTTGGTCTAGCTCCTTTTGGCGGTGCCAGATTACCCGGATCTGTGGCCCCCCGTTGTCCCCCGTTCCCTTGAGGCGGTACTGGATCGTGCCCTCACACCAGATCCAGTCGCCTGTGTGGTCGTTGCGGAAGGGCTGTTGGACCTGTGCACCTTTTTCGAACCCTGGGTACGCTTTGGGCGGGGCCTGTGCTGGTGGCGGGAGGGAGGATGATGAGGATGCCTGGTCCGGATGGGGCGGTGGTAGTGGTGGGAGGGAGGATGACGAGGATGCTTGGTCTGGGTTCGTCGGGTGGGTCGGGTGGGATGCGGGGGGTCGGGAGGTTGCTGCTTTTCCGGCTTGGCTGGGGGCGGGTGCGCCCTTTTGTCGTCTCGTTCGCTTGGGTGGGACTGGAGGTGGCGGGGCTGGGGGGGCATGGGGTTGGAAGAAGGGGTGCGTTGCTTGCTGGTCTGGATCCCTCAGTGGGGGTTCTGCCGGTGTTTGCATTTTCGCTTTCGCGTGGCTGCGTACGATGTCGGCGAGCTTGCGTACGGTCTCCGGGGGGTCTGTTGGCCATGGCAGTGCGGCGGGGCTGTCGTCGAAGGGGTGGTGTAGGTGGTAGTTCCTCATGGCCTTGGCCTGCCTGACCCAGGCCTCTGTGGGTTCCGGTGTGTCCGGGCCGTTGGGGGAGCCTTGAGCCCAGTAGAGTGCTGTGTGGAGGACTTCCCAGGGGGCGCCTTCGCGGCCTGTGAGGGTGGTGGCTTGGAGGAGTCGCTGTTGGCCCCGTGGGGGGTCTTCCGGGTCCATTTCCGGGGTATAGGCCTGGGCCGCCATGAGGACTCCGTGTGCCCAGTGGAGGACCCACCATTGGGTGTCCGCTTTGAGGATGTGGATGGCGGGTTGTTGGGGGGGGGTGTCCAGGGTGTCCCACGATGCAATGGCTAGTGGTATCCTGGAGGGGTGGAGGTGTGGGGGGGCCTTGCGGCTTAGGAGTTGATCGATGTGGAAGGGGGTGACGGGATCGTTGGGGCCTTGGGGCGGTGGGGGCATTGCTGGGATGGTTGTGGGGTCCCAGTGGCGTTCGTGGGCGGCGAGGGTGTACAGGGCGGTGGTGATGATGTGGTGGGCTTGGCCCTCCAGGACGATGTGGCGCTCCGTGCCGAAGTCCTTTGGTAGGTGGGCTGCGGGGTGGAGGGTGATGTGGGCCAGGGCGCGTTGGTGGGCCTTTTTTCCCCCGTCTGGGGCCTGTGTCCGTTTGTCCCCCGGGATGTGTTGGTGTTGGTGTTTTGGTGGGGGTGGTCCCAGGGTGAGGGATTCCACACAGTGGAGGGGGATGGCGTGTTCCCTGGACCTGTTGGGCAGGATGTATATGCCCGGGTCTCCTGGTACGGTGCCCAGGTACATGTTGCCCGTGATGGTGGGGGCCGGCAGTGGTTGGCGGAGGGGCGAGGTGCATGGGGTGGAGCAGGGCGGGTCATGGTGCTCACACCGGGGGTGGTCGATGCCGTACGGGGTGACGTGTACGGCGAAGGGTCCAACGGCGCGCTGGAGTTTGTGGGGTTGGATGTTGTGGAGGCGCGCCACCGCCCGTGTGTGGGAGCGCCCTTCGCTGATCCATACGGCATCTGCCCGCGACGCCGCTGGGTTCAGGCAGTCTGTGGTGATGCCTGTGATCGTGCGGTTGTGGGTGGTATCTGATACCCTGGCGGGGGGGGCGCCGATGCGGGGGATGGTGTGGTCGTCGTGGAGGGTGCGGGCCTTGCGCCTCGCTTCGTGTCGGTGCTGGGCCTCCTGGGCGTGGGTGTGCACACCCGTGTGTTTGGGCTTCTTGTTGGGGCGGTCCGCTGTGTGGAAGGGGGTGGGCCAGGAGGGGGCGTGGTGGAGGGTGGGGTGTGGGAGGTCCCCCCGTGTTGCCCATGTGTACAGGGTGGTCGCGGCGGCCCCTTCCGCCTGTATGGTGTATCGCTCGTCGTGTCGGCGACGGGTGACGAGGACGTTGGGGGCCGTCAGCTCATACACCTGTGTGAAGTGGGGGAGGTGGCGGGTGACGGTGATCTTGGCGGCGTCGTTCTTGCGGGTGGTGGTGTGGGGGATGATGTAGTGGGTCGCCCATTCATCCTGGGGGGTGTGCTCCGTCGGGTCTAGCTTGAGCGGGGGGTGGAGCGGCTTCGGTGTTGGGGGCTTGTCTTGGCCCTTCGCGTGGGGCGCCACTTTGGTTTCGACCAGGTATTGTGGGCCCCAGGTTTCCGGGGCCCCTACCTGTGTGGCTGCCGCTGTTGCGGCTTGGAGGAGGGCGGTGGTGTTGGTGTCTAGAGGGGGGGGCCCCGGTTGGGGGGTGAGGGTGTCATGGTCTTGGTACGCCCACCAAATTGTGTAGCCCCGTTGGGTGTTGCGGTGCGGGGTTTGGGTCTGGGCTTGCTGGATGGATAGGGCGGTCTTGATGTCCTCCGCTGCTTGTGGGTTTATGGGTGTGGCGTAGGCCCATACTCCCGGGGCGTGTATGCCGTGTGACGCTTGGCCTACTCCTCGTATCGGTTGTAGGGTGTGGTGGGTGCGTGTGAGCCCTAGGTGTTCTTGGAGGAGGTCCCCTCGGATGTCCTCCCATCGTTGCTGCCAGGTATGTGTGTGGTCATTGGGGGCGGGGTAGGTGACGACGATGGCCTGCCAAGGGGTGGGGCCTGGATGCACCGTCATAGGTGCCGACGATGCTTGCGGGGGTATGTGGACGGCGTGGGCGGCGGCTGCTGTTACGGGGTCTCCTTCCGTGGGTGTGATCGTGGCATCGCCTTGGACGGTGAGGAGGAGGTGGTGGCGGTCCGTCGGTAGTGCCCAGGTGGTGGTGGGCTCTGCAATTGAGTGGAGGCGGATGGCCTGGAGGCCCGGTGTGATTTCGTCCCATCGGAGTGTGCCGTTGTGGACCGCCCATTCCCGCGGCAGGTCTCGAAACCCGTTTCGGTCTGGGGTGGTGCGGTGTTGTGGGGGGAGCTCCATTGTGGTGATGGGGTGGGTGAGGGGCTCTGTGCGGGGTTGGTCTTGTGTGGTTGATGGTGATGGTGCCTGGGGCATGTCTTCGTCCAGTTGCTGGGGGGCTTTGGCCTCCTGGAGCTCTGCACTGATGGCGGCGAAGACATCTGGGAGGGTGGGGGAGGCGGGGGGGTGGGGTGCCGGATCGTCCCAGGTGATGTGGTATTCCTCCGGGTTCTCGGGGCTTTGCTGTACGGTGATGGTGGCTGTGGCGTCGTCTTCAGGTGTCCATCGGTGCGGATTGTGGTCGAGGGGGTGGAGGGTGACGGTGTGGCGGTGTTTCCAGCTGTGGAACGCTAGGAGGGCGTGGAGGCCGTGTCTGGTGTCCCCGGGCGGGCGGGGGTAGGTTTCGGCTGCTGCCTCCAGGAAGGTGTCCGCGGTGCCTTTCCAGGTGTCGTCCCAGAGAAGGTCTTCCTCTGTGCCCCACTCGTTGTCGTACCTTTTCTCCTGCTTCCACCCCTGGAGGGTCGCGTGGTCCTCAGGGAGGTCTCGTTGGACGGACTGGTAGTACTGCTCGGCGTCCATGGGGGCTAGGGTGCTGGCCAGCGTGGCGTAGATGTCCTTTGGGGGGGGGGGCGGTGGGGGCGTGGCGGCGCGGCCGGGGTCGGGCTCCTCTCGCTGGTGTTCCGCGTTCCGGTCTGCGGTGGACGCGGGGGATATGGAGCGTGGTGGCATGGGGTGGTCGGGCTCTTGCGGTTCCGTGGGTTGCTGGTGGGCTTGTGGGCGCGGGGCCGTGGCTGCCAGTAGGTGTCGGATGGCCGGGAGGATGTCGAAGTCGTCTTCCCAGCAGTGGGCTGGAGCGCACGCCCTGTCAGGGGAAGCGGGGGGGGGCGTGTTGCGGAGCGGTGTACGATAGGGTGGGCGACACGTGCGGGTGGTGGCGTGCTCGCTCTGCCGTTCTGTTTCCCGCGGGCCCTGACCTTGGGGGTGGTGGTGTTGGTGATGTTGGTGGTGAGGGTGGTGTGGGCGCCGGAGTGGATGATTGTGTCGGTGGCGGCGCTGTTGGCGAGGGTGGTATGGGCGTTAGAGTAGATGAAGCTGGTGTTGGGCTATGGTTGATGGTGGTTAGCTGGTGGGTCAGCTGTTGTCGCTGTCGTCGTCGCCGGTGGTGTTGGTGTCACTGATGACGAGGTGATGGTCGGTGAGCATGGCGTGGGTGACGTATGGGCGTATGTGGTGTTGTCGGCGGTAACGTTTGTGGGCCGGATGTGGCGGTGGTGGCGAGGGTGCTGTAGTTGACGGGTGGTGTGGCCCACGTCGCCTCCGGTGGTGGAGGTGTGATGGGTGCCGTGGTGGTGTCGGCGATGGTGGGGTGCCGCGGGTGGTGTATTGGTTGTTGGTGGTGGAGATGTTCCTGGTTTGTGGGTAGTCCCTGTCCGGCGGTGGTGGTGTTGGTGGTGTCGGTGCTCGTTGAGGCCGTTGGCGACGGCGGGGGTTCCTGGTCTCGCGTGGGGTGGTGGTGGCGGTGGTGAGCGTAGGCGGTGCCATGGCGGTTGTGCCATTGACGGTTCGGCCGGGCGTGCTGGTGCCGGTTTCGGGTGTAAGTGTGGTTCGGGGTGCGGCATTGGTGGGTGGCTTTGACGGCGGGTGGCGTGACTGGTGGGTGGCAGCGGTAGGGGGGTGTTGGCTGTTGGTGAGGGTGTCGTTGTCGGTGTTCCGGTTTGTGTCGGTGACGGTGTCGCTGGCCGTGCAGATGGTGGGGGGGACTCGTACCCTGGGGTCGCCGTGGCGTTCGGTCGACGGTGGTGCTTCCGGTGGTGTTCGTGTGAGTTGGCCGGGAGTGGTGTCGGCGTTGCTCTGGCTGGTGCCGTGTGTGCGGGCTGTGTGATTTTTGCGTCCGGGGTCGGTGGCGTTGGTGACGGTGGTGTGTTGGGGGTCGGCGCCGGTGGTGACGGTCCGATGGTGAGGGTGCCGGGGACGTTGGGTGGGTCCGCGCTGTTGGGCCTTCTCCTCGCCATTCCTGGCGGAGGGGTTAGGGTTAGGGTTAGGGTTACCTACCTACCTACCCTTGATCTCTTGAGATCTTCGGCCAGGGTACTCAGTCCTGGAGAGTGAGAGGGGAACTCTGGCTTGGGTAAGGGTTCTGCAATATTCAGTTTAGCCTTAATGGCCTCCGATAGGGCCGTCACATCTGGATCTTCTGATCCAGACAGGAGTTTGGCCAACAGCTCGGCCGTGTGATACAGGGCACCGTAGGTTGGCCTTGGATGATGTTGTTCTTCGACTCGTGTTGGGCCCACTTCGGGAGCCCTTGGGGTTGGACAACATGGTCTTGGATACTCAGGTCTTAGTCGTCTCGGCAGGGATGCAGTGGACGGAGGACCAGAGTGTGCGTAGGACCCTAGGTCTGTACGTGGTATGGATCCATGTACAGCCAATGGCTCCTCTCCATCTTCCCCACGGATGGATTTGTAGTACTCCTCATGTAGGATGTACTCATCCATCTTCTTCTTCAGCTCCTCATACTCCTCAAGTCCTTCAATGGCAGTTGAGGATGATGCTGGACAATTTGATCTTGATATTGAAGCAGCCACACGTCTGTGGAGGTGACTGTAGCTGTCTCCACCGTGTGCTGCTAAGTCCTCGGTGGTAAGGCCTTTATTCTCTTCCGCCCTTCTGCGTTCTGGATCTCCTTGGGACCCAGATGCGCCACTGAGATGATGTGGAGCTCGGTGAAGTGGTTCACTCATTGGGTGGGCCATGCTGCCCATTTGTACTTGGACAGTTCGGATAGGCCAGGTCCTGACGCTTGGCGTGGACATGATGAACTTGTTGTTGAGCTTTTGTTCTGCACTTCTTCTCAGGGTCGGTTCAAAAGGTCACAAGGGACTGTCTCTGCTACCGGAAAGATGTCCTTGCTTTATGCCCTAGATATTTTGATGATGTCCTGCAGGTTTTGTAGTTGAAAACCCAAACCAAAGCAGCAAGTAGAGCAATAAGAGGATGTGGATCGAATCAATGATTGGTTTTGGAATCCAGTGTAACACAGAAGGGCTGCAGATAGACAAAGCAGGTTTATACACAAAGATTCAATCACAAAAGGATAATACAAAAGATTTTATATGAAAGTTGGTCAGACTCTTGCCTCAGAGGTTGCAATAGGCACTTCATGTGCACTCTTTTGGGTGAAATGGTGCTGGTTAGGACTGAGGGGCATAGATGTCAGGACCACACAGAAAATGACTTGGCCAAGCAACTGTATTCAGAAACAGTTACAAAGTAGGACCACAATAAGTGGTAGAAACAATTGAGTATAGGGGTCTTGGGGTGGGAGACCACTAGGCTTAACCTCCAAGGCCAACAAGCATGAAATGCCTGTTTTATTTTGGTATGTCCTCCATGAAGGAAGGTACCTCCACTCAGTTGAGTGGTAGGGGTGAACTTCATGGGGGGCTAGGGTCACAACCCTAGTTACTTTGAGAAAGTGTACTTTAGGCAACAAAAGAGAGACAAAAACACTTAAGTTTGTCTTAGCATCAACAAAGGGTTTTAAGGGGGGCTTAGCCTGGATCAAGCCCTCCAAGAAAGACATGGCAGTGAGTTTTTCTTACTGCTGCCTGGGTCAGGGGTGAGGTGGCGGCAGCCGCCCAGGAAACCCGCCTGGCCCAGGAGGCCATTGCCTGCAAGGAGGCCGAGGTGAAAGCGCTGGAAGAGGCGCTTGCCCAAGAGAGGGCAAAGAAGGAGGCGGAGGAAAGGGCCCACGCCGAGGCAACGGCCAAGGCCCAGGCAGACACCGCCAGGAAGGACGCCATCGAGGCCGCGCGACGGAAGGTCGCTGAGGAGAGGGCCAAGACGGAGGCGGAGCTGGCGGCTTTGGAAGCTGAGAAGGCCCGGCTGCAGCGGGCTCGGAAAGCCGAGGCTGTCCGTGCCCGGGAGGAGGCCAAATAGCGAGCTGCCGCCGCCACGTCCGCCGCGATGGAGGAGGCGGAGGCCAAGCTCCGCCGCGAGACTCCCCCGGGAGGATCCCGAGTGGAGACCCTTCGAAAGCTCTTCGAAGGGGACGCCTCCTCCACGATGACGCTGGATCTGGAGGAGGTTGACACGGGAAGCAGTGGGAGCAGTGGCCACACCGGCCACTGATGAAGGAAGGGTAAGGGGAAGACCCCCGAGAGGTCACGGAGGCCAACAGGCGGACACCCCCACGACTCCCACCCCTTCTTCACCGCCAGCGACGGGGATGAACGAGGCCGCTGACATCGCCGAGGAGTGGCTGGCGGAGGAGGCGGAGACGTCCCCATGGAGCCGGATGATGAGAGTGAGGATCTCCCTCCTCCCTACCGGAGCTCGGAGTCTTCCGCGTGCGGGACCGAGACGCCCAGGTGGGGCGACATGGACGAGGATGATGACACGGACTTCGACTACACGGAGAAGCCCCCATCCTCGGACCCACCGAGGCGACCCGGCGGAGACCCACCGGGACCCCCTGGCGGAGGACCATCAGGACCCCCTGGAGGAGGCCCACCAGGTGGACCCCCCGGAGGCGGACCTCCGGGAGGGGGAGGACCCCCTGGACCAGGCGGACCCGGCAGAGGCCCTCCTGGAGGACCCCCTGGGGACCCCGACGACCCACCAGGGCGCGGTGACCCGGATGCCACCTGGCTATGGATTGTCCACCTCCGCACGAGAGTCCAGTCACTCGAGCGCGAGGTAGACACGGGCAAGGGCGAGATGATCCGCATCGCCAGGGTCGCCACGGGCGCGCAGAAGGAGCTGGACATCGCCAAGACGGAGATGATCAAGATCGCCAAGATCACCACCGCAGCCCAGAGGGAGCTGGACATCGCCAGGGGCGAGACCAGGCTGCTGAACAAGGTCATCAACGGCCTGCAGCAGAGGTTGGACGAGCTGGAAGGCCGTGGGAGCGTCGGCAGCGACCACCCACCCCTGGAGTCTGGCTCGTCGGACGACGGCTGGCGACCTGGACCAGGTCCAGGCAGACCCCACGCCCCCGGCGGAGCCCCCAGGAGTCGCCCTAGCGCCAGTGCCCCCTCTCTCAGCGCCCCCTCTCACCACAGCGCGGGCCGCCGCAACAAGCGCGTGCCGCCCGGCAGTGGCAGTGAGGAGTGGCGTGATGAGTGGCTCAGGGCTGAGTACCACAACCGCCGTGCTCCACCGCGGACACCGGTACGCCCCCGACGCCCTGCACCAGACCCGGAGCCAATCCTAATGGCTGGCGGGCGTTTTGGTGGACTCAGGGATGAGGTCCCCGGAGGAGACGTGGAGTCGGATATCGGCGGAGGTGAGGAAGACCTGGAGGAGTTCGGCATTGCCCCGCCGCGTGCTGTACGACGGGAGGCCGCTGAACGCAGCCGCCGGCGCCGTGATGAGGAGGCATACATGGAAGGAGTACGGCGTGAACGTCTAGGTTCAGCGTACATGGAGGAACCACGGCGTAGCCACACTGATACCGTGGAGGAGATGGAAGTGGCGGCCGTGGGAGTCCGTGGGGGACGCCGATGGGAACCTCGGTCGACCTCGCGGCCGGCATTCATGGTCTCTAAGGCCGCGGATGCCGCCGTGTGGGAAGACCTGAAGGACATCAAGCCCCCCACGTACGATGGCATCCCCCTCAATCTCGACCGCTTCTTGGAGAAGCTGGACGATTGGGGGATGACCCTCACTGAAGACATGGATCCCGCAGACGCGGAGAGATATGTCTTCAAACGGTTCGGGTACCGCCTGCCGGAAGTGCGCCGAGAGCTATACTTCGTGGCGACCAAGGAGGGGAAAATCAAGACCCTCAAGGAAGCCAAGAAGTGGCTCAACGAGCAGGAGCGGGTGGACGCTCCGCAGGTGGCTGCCAAGCGGTGGAAGGCAATCAAGCTTCAGCATGATGGTCGGGAGATACGCCTACGAAATTGGCGGGACTTCCGGGGGCAATACACCCTCTTCCGCCGCAACGTGGAGGACTGGAATGAGGGTGACGGGCAGGCTCGCCTGCTTTCCATGCTGCTGGAAGCATGGATCAAGAGAGTCACCAAGGAGGAAGCCAAGAGGGCCAAGTCCAACCACACGGTCAAGATGATGCTCCCCAAGGAGTATCATACGAACGTGGTGGCTTGGACAAGGAAGAACGTGGCCCGGGATGTCAAACGGCACTCCCTGCGGAACGCCCTCCTCATCACCGTCACGGGCGATCGCGAGAAGACCGCGATGTGGCGCCTTGATGAGTGTGACTTGAGCGGCCAGACCATCCGTCTGCAGGCCATCCCGGCGCGGATGAGTTGCGACCAGATCCTGGAGTTGGTTTGAGAGGAGGTACTCAAGGAGTACCGGAACCTCCACCACAGCCGCGGGTTGAGGCCTGCCGACCGTGACGTCAACTACGTTGGCGAGGGGCCTGGCGGGGAAGCTGCCATGGACCCAGCAGGAGCCGATGGCGATGAGGCTCTCGACGACGATGACGACGACGATGAGCCCGCCGTGATGGCCGTTTGTGCCTTCGTGGGCAACAACCTGAACGCGGGGAGCAACCGGGGAAGCTGAAAGCCCCTGCAGCAGGGTTGGAAGAAGAAGGAGAAGAAGGACCCCCGCCGCATTGGCAACCCTCCGCTGTCCTTTGAAGAGTTCATACGAGCTCACCCTCAGGGCTGTTTCGTGTGTTATGGGAGGAACAAAGGGTTCAACCATGACCACCGGACATGCCCCATCCACCAGGCCAACACGGAGGCCTACAAGAAGGCGCACGGGTCAAAGAAGCGTGCACCCGCCTGTATCCGGGAGGCCAAAGTGGAGGTTGACAATGATGAGCTCTCCAAGCTGATGTCGGTGGGGACCGAGTTGGCCAAGGAGATCCAGGAGATCAAGAGGAACTGGGTCCCCAGGTCGGACAACAAGAACAAGGAGAACAAAGAGAACAACATCAACAAGGACAAGGACAAGAAGAGTAAGAAAGGGGGAAAGAAGAAGGGTGTCAACGAGGTTGATGCGGAGGAGATTACCCCTACTACCAGGACCGACGCCCCTTAGCGGAGCCCCTGCAGCCAAGGGCCCCAGCTAGGGCGGTCGCAGAATGGTGTCGTGGGAAGCGCCACACCATCCCAGTCGGGAGACAAAAAGCACAAAGGGATTGCCGCGGACGGAAGGCCCGGTCCGGCACCCGAAACAAAAGACAGTCGCGGTGGCGGGCTGAGGGCAAGTGAAGGCACCAACCCTTGCACCCGTCCATCCTTCGCGACCAAGACTGTATTTGATGTGCTTCAAGATCTATCCGAGAGTATCGGAGGATCACCCGGACCGCAGCTGGATGCTGCATTTGGGCAGCCTGAGCCCATTGTCCACGACCTGCACCAGTCGCTTGTTGAGCTTCTGGAACGGCCGGAGATCCTGAGCTTGCACGCCGTGCGCCGTGTTGGGCGTGAGCGGCAGTTGCACCTTAAGGTCTGTGCCTTATGCGGGGAAGTGGAGAAGGTCTTCGACGTGTTGGTCGACACGGGAGCTCAGGTCAGCTTGGTCAAGGCTGGCCTACTTCCGCCAGAGTGTTTGACTGACAGTCGGAAACCTGTCAGGCTGAAGGTGGCGAACGGCCAGTACATGGTGGGAGGCACGAAGGAAGCGGCCATTGGGCTGCAGTTCATGAACCATGGTGAGCTGAGCCGCCCAGACCTCGGCAAGGAAATCCTCCTGCAAGGTCGCTTCTACGAGGCCGAGATGGACTGGGACATGATCGTTTGGTACGACTTCAAGAGGGAGACGGAGGCCGGCGTTCTCCCGGCCCAGGTCTCAATGACCCTGTACCAGGACGACCAGCTCTCGTGGCTTTCGTCACCTGAGCACCATGTGGAATGCCAATGGATCCACCCGGAACGCAATCAGCTTGAAGTAGCCGCACTGGGCACTGAGCCAACTGGGCCAGCAAACCAGGAGTACGGTGTAATGCCGGAAGTGGCGAGCCGAGGGGTCGCGGACCTGGGAGCTTCGGATCTGGCCCTGGATGCGTTCTCTTGAGGAACCTCCGCCCATCTTCGGGTTTGTGAGAAGTACTGGAGCGCCCTGGACTCCGCGTGGAAGAGGCACTGGGGTCCCCATCAGGGTTTGATGTGGATCCATTGCCCCCGATGGGACATTCCAAGGGCGGTAGCGAAGATTCGCGAGGACCGCCCCAAGGCAGTGCTGGTTGTTCCTATGGGATGCACCCAGGAGGAAAGCACCCGAGATTGGGTGGTCTCATTGACCAACATGACCTTAAACAAGGTCGTCCTACCGGCTGGAGAGAGTGTCCATCAGGACGCTAAGGAACAGCCCATGCCACCCCAGAGATGGCCAACGGAATTCCACTATGTGGATCGGGGCCTTGAACAGGCCGACAGCACGGACTTCGTGTGTGTCAACCGCATCATAGCGGAGCCATGGAGGCAATGCTTTGCTGTATCCCCTGTTGACATCGGAGAATCGGAGGACCCCCTCACTGAAGAGGAGTTGGATCTGGTTCAGGGGTATATGGATCAGCCCTTTCACGACTGGGGAAGCCAGCGTGAGGGCAAAGGCCAGGACAAAGCCTGGTGGGAAGTGGACTCGATCGTCTCTGGTTCCTATGATGGGGATACCTTCGTACGGAGGGTGCTGGACCACATGTCCAGCCAGGACTCGCCAATCGGCGGGAACCCACCCACCTACGGCGACCTGTTCCGAGGCAAGACCAGAGATGGCCCTTTGGGCCACCTGGGAAGACCACCTGAGCCGAAACGGAGTGGGGTCACTACCCCTCAAGTAACCTCAGTGGTCCAGGTGCCCGGAAAAGCCAAGGCGGAGTCCGATGATTGCCCCAAGATCCAGGCATTGAGGGCCAGGCTGAAGCAGAAGTATGGTGAAACCTTCTTGAGCGGAAAACGTGTGTTTCCCCCACCGGTGCGTGGACCGTATGGCGAGGCCAAGATACGACTGAAGCAGGACCCCCGTGTGTATCGACACCGGGAGTTCGCCCTGAGGGGCGAGGGGAAGGAGGCCATGGAGAAGATCCTCCGTGACTTCATCGAGAGAGGCTGGCTTGAGCCCTGCCACTCCAAGTGGGCCTCCCCGTGCTTTGTCGTCCCCAAGAAGGTGGCCGGGGAGTGGCGGCTCGTGGTCGACTACCGCGGCCTGAACGCCCAAACGCAGCATGACAGCTATACGCTGCCCCTCATTGAGGACTTGCTGCAAAAACAACACCGGCGGAGGATCTTCACGGTGATTGACCTGAAACATGGTTATCATCAGATGCCTCTCGCCGAGGAGTCCCGTGCCTGCACAGCCATGAGCACCCAACTTGGACCTCTCCAGTGGAAGGTGATGCCCATGGGCGTTACCAGCGGCAATGCGGCTTTTCAGCGGAAGCTGGAGAACCTGCTTGAGCCGGTGCGTGACTGTGCGGACCCCTTCGTGGACGACGTGATCATCGCGTCCGGGGACCCCAGTATGAGCTATGAGGAGCTCCTGGAGGCACATGAGAGGGACGTCACCCGAGTGCTGGACCTTCTGGTTCCGCACAAACTCACGGGCAGCAGTGACAAGGCCACCATTGCGGTAAGCGAGGTGGTCTTCGCTGGCCACGTAGTCGGGAACGGGCAGCGAAAGCCCATACCTGGCAAGGTGGCTGCGATTGAGCACTGGGAGAAGCCCAAAACGGTCTCTGAGCTGCGTGCGTACTTGGGGTTCTGCAACTACTTGATTCGGGCCCTGCGACGTAAAGACGTCAGGATGGCGTCAGGATGGCGTCAGGATAGCGTCAGGATGGCGTCAGGATGGCGTCAGGATGGCGTCAGGATGGCGTCAGGATGGCGTCAGGATGGCGTCAGGATGCGTCAGGATGGCCGTCAGGATGCCGTCAGGATGATGGGTAGTTTGGCGTCAGGATGGCGTCAGGTTGCGTCTCTGAGCTACGGGCGTACTTGGGGTTCTGCGACTACTACTCGGGGTATATCAAGATGTATGCCGAGTATGCAGCCCCCATGACGACCATGCTCAAGGGCAACCGAGAGGAGACCAAGAAGGGGTCCAAGAAGGCTCTGGTCTGGAATGCTGAGTCCGACCGTGCCTTTGAGGGGATGAAGCAGGCGCTGCTATCCACAGTGGGTCGGCACCTCGTGGATCCTGACGGAGGGTTCATCCTGCGCACCGACGCTTCCGACTACACCGTTGGCGCTGTGTTGGAACAAGTGCTTGACGATGGGAGGCACGTGCCAGTGGCCTTCTGGAGCCGAGTCCTGGCGGAAGGCCAGAGACGGAAGTGGACGCCCCGAGAAAAGGAGGCGTATGCCATCGTCATGGCTCTCAGGAAATGGGCTGGGTACATAGCCCTCCATCCCGTCACCGTCTGCACCAACCATCAGAGTCTGCAGTCGTGGCACAAAGAGCACGTGGACACCCCCTCTGGTCCCGCCTCCCGACGGGCAAGATGGCATGAGGCCTTGGCCAAGTTGGACCTCACGGTTGTGTATGTTCCTGGCAAGGACAACACCGTGGCGGACTGTCTCAGTAGGTGGGCCTACCCCGCCAGCAAGGGCATGACAGACGTGTCTGCACATGGCGATGAGGCTGAGACCGCTGAAGCCAAGAGGATCATAGAAATGGAGCGCCTGATGGAGGAGGAGGGTGTTAAATGCTTCGTCGTCATGGCTGCGGATGCCCCCCTCGGAACGAGGATGGGCAGAGCGGTCAGAGTACTCGCCCCTGGAGGAGCCGAGTCCGACAAGCACCTCTTCCCTGAATCTTGCCTCCAGGACGATTGGACCGACGACTACGCCAAGTCCGAGGCCTTTGCGGCCGAGTATAGGGCTGTCACCGACCCTGATGACGGGCAGAAGTGGCCAAAGGGGCTGACCGAAGAGGACGGCAAGCTTTACCGGAATGGTAAGCTGCTGGTCCCGGAGTCCCCAGTGCTCGAGCTGTGTGAGGCTTGGCACCACCACATGATGCACCCAGGGGTCAAGAAGCAAGCCCTGGACATGCAGCGCCGGTTTGAGATCGACCAGATCGGTCTCTACACCGCCATCAAGAAGGTCAGGAAGGGTTGCTCGGTCTATCAGGCCTGCAATCCCGATAACCGGAACGTCAAGGGGGAAGGCCAATGGACTCCGGTGCCTGACCAGCCCATGGAGAGCGTGGCCATGGACATCTTTTCCATGCCCGAAGTTCACATAGGCAAGGAGACCTTTGACTGTGTGGTCCTTTGTGTGGATCGCCAAAGCAGCTACGTAGTAGCCGTTCCGGCACGCAAAAAGGGGTTGCAGTCATGATGATTCGTCATTGGCTGACCGTCTGTGACATTCCCCGCACCATTTGCAGTGACCGAGGGCCCCAGTTTACTGGTGGCTGGTTCAAGGCCATGTGTTCCCTCATGGGAATACGTCATGCCAAGAGCGTCGCCTATCTCAGCCGGTCCAATTGCCGGGCTGAAGTGGCTGGAAGGCAGCTGTTCGAGAAGCTGCGCAAGATTCACATCACCAATCCACGTCGGAACTTGTTTGAGCAGATGTGGCCCGCTCTGAAGGCCCATCATGACACCCCCACTCCGAATGGTTTGTCCCCTCACCAGATTCTTTTCGGCAGGGACCCCCTTGGTCGGGGACTTCCCTTGTCTGGTGATGGTATGGCCATGGACGCCAAGGAATTCTTTGCGCGGCAAGAGGCAACGGCGCGGGACATCCGCCAGCAGCTCGAGAAGGAGCATGCTGAGCGTCAGAAGTCCGCCCTGAGCTCGACAGCGCAAAAGTTCAGGGTGGGAGACCCGGTGTGGGTTATCAGACCCCGCCCTATGGGCACCCACCGCACCAAAACCTGGTTCACACCCGGAGAGGTGGTCCGCAGGATTGGTGAGGACACCTACCGCATCAAGGTGGGTCACGGACAGTTCCGGGAGCGCCACGAGAGTCAACTCCGTGTGCGGGAACCCGACCTCCGTGGCCAACATGTGTCCCTGGACTATGCCTCACATGAGGCCGATTCGGACGACGACTATGCTGAGCAAGATGACTATACCGTCGAGAAGATCCTGGCCCAGCGTCCGAATGCCTCAGCAGGCGGAGGCCTGGAGTTCAAGGTTCGTTGGCGAGGCTATGGGCCGTCCCACGACACCTGGGAACCCGTCCCCTCGTTCGTGCCGCGGATTAACACCCCCTTCATGGACTACATCCGCAAGCACAAGACCAAGATCCACGTCTCGGACTTGGCAGCACTCACCCGGGCGATTGCAGCCAGGGGCGCCTGATCACCGCGCTGAGCTCTTCCCTGATGCATTTTGAGCGCTTGTTAGGTCGACGGATCGTCCCTCACTTGCTTGCTCTCTTCCATCTTTCGGTGACCTGCCATGAGAGTGGCCATATACCCTCCCCTGCTGAATCTAGAGGTGGATGGCCCCTCACTTCCCATATTAGTCACTCCCCGCCTGCTGAATCCTTGGGAAACCAGGCAGACGACTGACCTTGACATTTCCTGAGCTCTTGGGGCCTTGAAGCCCATACGACGTTGCGCAACGGATGCCGCTGTCATCGGCATTGCGATTTTTTGTTGTGTGGTCTGGTCCCATGGCACCTGCGGGATCCAGACCAGTCTACGTGTGTCTGCAGACTATATATGGCCTGAACTCAGGCGTTTTCCTGCCCACCCTCCTGCATATGCCTTATCCTAACCGGGGCGTGGTTTGACGCTCTGTCCAGAGTGTGTTTACACGCCTATTACCCCGCTTATTGCTCGCTTTTCTGCCCCCCAGGATATGTGCATCTGTATGTTAAGTGTTGTCAGTCCATCACCGGGATATGGACTGTTTTTCCCCCCGAAGGGATGCAAATCGGAATACGAAGGCGCCCTGAGTCGCCGTATACGTGCTCTTACATAAGGTCCAGAGTAAGAAAAAGTGCTTTTCCAATGCTTTGAGGCATACTCTAGTTGTATTAGGGATGCACTGAGCATCCAGGCATTTCTATCTTAGTATTGGCCCCACCAAAAGTGGTGATAACACATTTTGACCCATGGAACCAAACACCCAATCAGGATATGGAGTGGACCCCTTAATCCCCTTTCAATGTGAGGCAAATCATCTTTCCCTGAGTTGACTGAGAAGTGACATATCCAGGGCAGAGCCTATGAATTTGTCTATGTTTTTCCATGAATTCTTAGCTGTCCTAGTAGTATGCGCCCTAGGGGGCTGGGCACCTCTTTTTGAGAGGTCCTGGGTTCAATTCCCAGTCAGCCTAGCTAAGTAGGAAGATCCCATGTGACATGGCAGTGACCTCATCGCCACATGCCCTGCCACCTCAGCACATATGGGACCCAAAACAAAGAGTGCACATCTCCTGAGATGGCACTATGGAGATAGAGTGACCATGGGGCAGTTTTCCAACTCTTTTCCAAAACATTTCAGCTATTCTTGTGAATATGCAATCCGATGTGAGCTGAGTTGCAGTTTCTGTGAATATCCATCATCTTTACTGTTTACACTGCAGCCCTTCATGCTTTGATCCTGATTCTCTTCCCCTTGCATACCTCTGGCTTGGGCTATCCTGGATTGACTGTATTTCAGCAAACAAAGGCTTTTCATCTTCAGAAACAAGCAGCAGGAAACCTTACACCAGCAGCAAGCAGCAGGAAAGGCAAAAACACAGTGTTGAAACCACCATTAACCTTTCTGGTAGCAAGAGGCAGACTGTCTCTGCGCACCAGCAGCAACCCCGCGCCGTACATCCAGTGCACCGAGCAGTCACATATAAGCAGAAGGGCGAACGAAGATGGATACAAGGAGAGAGGACGCCGACGTGAAGACAGCGCCTGAGGCACCGGCAAGGCCAGCACCTGGTGAACCTGGACCTGGACCTCGCGCTGTACCTTCGGAGCCCTTACATGACCCAGTGGAAGTGGCTGAGGACTCGTTGGATGGACTCCAGACGGCCTTCAGGGCCCTCTCAGTCGAGGAGGTGGTCACTCAGCCTGTGAAGAGGAAGGAAGAGAGCGAGAAGGATGCTGGAGACAAAGCAGACGAAGGAGATGAACAAGGGCAAGACCTGACGAATGACCCTACCTTCGAAGGCGCACCAAGCGCTTCTGGCCTCCACGCATCACCCTCTCCTATAACCACCAAACTCCCAATTCCAGACCCAGTCGCTGCAACATCCACTCCCATAACCAACCCGCCTATGGCAGAGGGCACAGGCTTTACTGGCATGCCTCCCTACCCCGCCTATGGTATGGGCCCACCTACCACTGCGCTCCCTCAGGCAACTACTGCCAGTGAGCCGGTGGCTTCCAGCTCTGCGCCGCAATGGTATGCGGCTGAATATCCCCATCCACTACCCGCTACTGGAACCTATGTGGATGTTCCTGGGTATGCACCTGGGTATGCAACCTTGAGTGGGTTGAGGAGAGGACCTGAGTCTCTTGGAGGCAGGAGTAGAGGATCGGGGAGATCCTCCAACAGGTCCCTGACGCGGTCGGAGATCAACGAGGTGCTCCGAGGAGCCACTTCAAAAATCGTGGGCGACCCCACTCAAGAGATCCGAGAGAAACTGAAGCCCCTGATGATACCGCCCCAAGCGTCACCTACCACGGTGGGAATGTCACCCCACCGAGTACAGGCCAACCACCTGGCGGCAGGGTTGACAAACACCCTGGGGAGCCTGAGGAGTCGACCGATGCCGACCCCTGCAGCGATACCGAGAAGTCCTTTCGTACCGAGAACCGCCCAGCCGCCCTACAGCCACGTGACGAACTCTACGAGGGCCGAGCTAGACCGGCTGGGGCTGACAGCCTTGAGGGCAATGGTGGACGTGGAGCCTTATGGCTCTAGTGATCTAGGCGGAGACCCCTCCGATGATGAGCCGCCGTCGATGACTTCTGCTGCGCCCTCAGAGGACGATGACCTGGAGGACCCCGGGGACCCAAGGGAGAAGAAGAAGAAGAAGAAGAAGAAGAAGACCCGACGCCCTGAGGGACGCAGGTCTCAGGAGGCGAAGGCTATTGCCACCTCCAAGATCGTGGTGAACCTGCCTGAGTTCACAGGCAAGGACCTCAGCGAGTTCGCTGAGAATTTTGGCCGGTTTCTCCGATTGACCGGCGAAACCCACGCTAGTGGGCGAGTCAAGTGCGATCTGCTCCTGCAGTGCTGCAAGACCAAGTACCTGGAGAAGCAGGTCAGGCAGATCGTGACTAACTCCGCCACCTTTGCCGATGTGTTGGTTGCCTTGGAGAGGCAGTACCCGACCTACGAAACCGACCTCTCCATCAGGGCCGAGATCCAGAACCAACAACCCCCAACCTGGCAGGGTCTCTGAGCTGTTGGCTGATCTGTATTACTGGGCTGGACGACTGACGCCCGGTTCCTTCAGCAGCGACGACCTGCTGTTCTGGTTGGTGGCCAAGCTCCTTCGAGAGCTGTGGGACGAGTGCCGTTCGACGGCGGAGCGCCACGCTAGATCCCTCCGCTACGAGGGTCTATGCGTGCTACTCCTGGAGCTGGCGCTGGAGAAGGAGAGCGACCAGCACTTGAACAACTATCGTCCTGGTGGTGGAGGTTCTGGAGGCCATGGCAAAGGGTACCAAGGGTCCCGACCTGGGCAGGGGACTACCCCCAAACACGCCCACGCCCGTATCATGGAGAACGTTAAGGAGCTATTCTGGTGTGATACCAGAGACGAGCAGGGCCACCTGCAGCATTCCCCTTGACTGCCAGCAGCGAGACTGCTTCGTAGTCCAATGGAAGCAGCAGGAGAAGAACACCGGCGCCAAAGCGAAGCTGCCGGATCATTACAGGTGCACCATCATGTGTGCATTCTGCGGGAAGCGGAAGCACTACGAGGATGAGTGCTACCATAAGCAACGCCTATCGGTGAAGCTTAAGGGTGAAGATCCTGGTAAAGGCTCAGGCAAAGGTGGAGGCAAAAGCAAAGGCAACGACTCCGGCAAGGGCAAGTCGAAAGGATGTGGACAAGGGCAAGACAAAGGTCAAGGTGGACGAGGAGGAGTCGCTAACCGCCAGCCAGACAAGGACAACAAGAATAAGGACAAGAACGGAGGCAGCCCCAACCCTAATCCAGGGGGGAACTCCGAGCCCTCTGGAGGGCAGTCTGGACCTACCACACGCTCACAAACGCAGGCCCAGCAAGAACAAGGAGCCAAGCGTGAGCATGAAGGTGGTGATGACGGCAACGCTAAGAAGAGGAGCCGTTTCATGAGGATGGCCCGCAAACTGCGGAACAAGGGGTTCGAGGTGACCTGTCCCGCGGAGTTCTGACGGGGACGCTCTGGTTGCACCCAAGACCTGGTGTTTTGGGTACGTATCCGACTAGGGGGACGCGAATACCTGGGGGTATTGGACACTGGCGCCACCATATCTATAGTGGCCAAGAAAATTTTACCTTGTGGGAGCCTGAAGAACACCATCACCACCGCTGCTATACGCATGGGGGATGGACATGTGGTGCACAGCTGCGGTGACTGTGAAGTGGAGGTACCTATGGGCTCCCGGACTATCGCCCATCGGTTCTATGTGATGGACACCGAGGCCTTCGACTTTGTACTGGGGACTGACTTCTTCGTACAGCACTCCCAGATACAATCCCTGACGCTGCAAGCGCCCTACCTCCTCTACGTGGACCACGGCAGTGGCAGAGAGTCTGTGCCACTGGAGCAGTTGGAACATACCTCGAGTTACCTGAGGCTATCAAAGGAGGAGCCCTCGAACATGACGGCGGCCTCCAAAACTGAGGACCATCAACTATTGGGGGAAGTCCTAGACCAAGGTCTGAAGGAGTTGGGTTACTCTCGAGAAGACCTGAGTGTGGAGTTGTTCGCCAGCGACAAGCAGCATGTACTGGACCTTTACTGCAGCAAGGGGAAGAACTGCAGCTACAAATTTTACTGGCCCTCTTTCGGGATGGCCTACGGGAACCCCAGGTTCAGTGAACTGGGGAAGGTGCTGACCAAGGTGGCCTTGCAACGTTCCCGTATGGTCCTGTGTTCCCCCGATTGGGGAGCCCATGGGGGCAAGGAATACTGGCGAAACCTCCTGGACAGGCTGACTATCAGCTCTGTTCGGTTACCTGATGAGGCCATCTACGTGCCTCTGGGTCGTAAGACGCCTATTGGGAAACCCGGATGGGGAAGTATGCTGAGCGTGGTGGACGGAGGTCTTACCTCCATTCCCTGGGAGGATCTGGACCCGACTCTGGTCCAGGCTATACAACGAGAAAGCGACGGACTCGCCTTGGGTGACTTGGAGGATCGCCTACGACCTCAAGATGCTGTTGAAACTACACCCGGAGGAGATGAGTACGTCGTGACTGACACCAACGCCCCCGACTCTCCCTGTCATGTACCTGTTCCTGATGGAGTCTCTGAGTGTGGACTATCTGAGCTACCTAGCTCAATCCACTCAGATGACGAAACTGACACGACGCCTTCTTCGTGCAGACCTGTGTGGAGGAAGTGGAGAACGCCGAGTACGTCGCCCCACTGAAACCCCTACTCTCCATGAGGGTGGAAAACCCCGTGGACGAGGAGCTGGACCCTCGATCCAGGCTAAGGGAGTATGTGGATTCCAAGAGGAAGTTGGTGGCGAAAAAGCTATGCTACGCGAAGCCTACCCGCAGCTCATGGCCACTGAAGCAAGGACGTATGGGACACCTATCCCAATTGAAGGAGGACCTCGAACAGAAGATCACCACCTGGCAAAGGGAGGTAGATCTTAAGCTTATGAAGAGCGTGTGGGGCGCCCATGTGAGGACCCCAGAGGAGGACGACCTCTCGGAGGAATGTGTATGTGAACCCCCTCGAGCGTGCCTATGTTGCCATCGTCCATCGGAGATGGTTGAACAAGACCTTCTATATGCCTACCAAGGGCTGAAGGATACTACCACGGGCGAAGAGTCGGTGGAGGACCACCTCCCGACGTCTATTACACAGGGGGCAAGCAACTTACACTCTGACGAGGACATGGAGGACAGGATCAAGGTTTTGGACCCGCGGGTACAGAAGCTTATAAGGACCTATCTGGAGGTGTTCGGAGAACTACCCCCTCCGCCTCATGTGAAGAGCTGGTACAGATGGACCTCAAGCTGAAACCCGAGTTCGTGGGTCACAAGATCCGGAGGAGACCCTATCCAGCTCCTAAAGAGCAGGCCAACGAGATTGAGCGACAGATACAAGAATGTATCGACGCTGGCCTAGTCGTGGAGTACAAGGACGGGGACTACCCCCTACACTGCAGCCCCTGTTTCTTGGTGGCTAAACCTGGGTCTACAGCCAAACGGCTGGTAGTGGACTACGGAGAGCTGAACAAGAAGACGCTGAACCACTCAGGGTCCATTCCCAATATGGAGTCTACCCTCGAGAAGATAGCCTCCTGTCGCTACAAGACCAAAATGGACAAGAGGAGCGGATTCTGGCAAGTGGACCTGACGCCCAACGCACAGGAACTACAGGCCTTCATCACCCCTCAGGGGAGGGTGTTCAAGTGGAAGGTCATGCGGTTTGGCGTGGCTAACGCACCCGCTCTCTTCCAAGAGCTGATGAACCAGATCTTGTCCATCCTACGAAGGAGACCTAAGGTGCAGGAGCTCATATCCCGTGGTGCCCAGATGGAGGCTCACATCGACGATGTATGCCTTGGGACCAATACCCAGGAGGATCACCTAATCCTCTTGGGTGAGTTCTTTGCGGTCTGCCAGGAGAACCACACACGACTCAAGCTGGAGAAGTGTGAGTTCATGCAGGAGACCATGCAGTACCTGGGGTTTGATGTTGGCTACCGGTGGTGGACCCCAGCGGCCTCTAAGGCCAAACCCCTGATGGATGCCAAGGTACGACACGAAGACCCCAAGAAAGGACTTCATGATGTACGCAGTTTCATTGGGGCGTGCAACTTCTATCGCCGCCACATCAAAAACTTCACCTACACTAGCGCCGTTCTGACTGACTTGATCAAGAAGAGTACTACTTGGCGCTGGGGACCACACGAGCAACAAGCGTTGGACGAGCTCAAAGACAAGGTAGCCAACGCTAAGTGCTTGGGCGTGCCTAGGGCACAAGGGGAGATTATCCTGGTGACCGACGCCAGCAATGTGGGCGGTGGTGTTCCAATGGCAGGCACTAGAGAAGGAGGAGTTCGACTCGGCCATTTCCCAATGGGGGACGGAAGGTCTCAACCGAGATGGAACCCTCAAGCACAGCTACCCTGACGACAAGTGGGTCCTAGTACCTCTGGGCCACTGGAACTGGAAGTGGAACCAGGCCAGGGGGGGCTACTCCACCTATGAGCAGGAATTGCTCGCGGGTATGCTGGTGCTATCCTCACAAGCACGACTGTTGGGGAGTAACCCTGTGGTCTGGCTGTGCGACCAAGAACCGGTCCGCAGTTTCCAGAAGGGTCCCCCACCTGAGAAGGCCAAGCTACGGCGCTGGTGGACCTACCTCAGTCAACTACGGCTGACGGTACACCATATCCAGGGAGTGAAGAACGAGTTTGCCGACTACATCAGCCGCAACAACTTCGACGCCCTGATTGGTGCCCGGTCTGAAGCGCTGGCTAAGGAGGCGTTCAGCCGTATGGACGTCCACTTGGACCTCAACATGACGATCATACGCCCCCTGGATGGACTCCAACAATCGGAGTACCTGAAGGAGTTTGGGGATATCTACAAGCGCCTGGAGAAACGCCTTGAACCCCTCCTTGTCAACCAAGACCAGTGGAAGAGGGACAAGAGCTACCTCTGGCACGAGGACCGCATTGTGGTGCCTAGTGACAGAGTCCCAGCGCTGCTGAAGTGGACCCATGAGTCCAGCGGTCATGTGGGTGCAGACCGTACCCTGAGGCTGTTCAAGCAGTGGTTCCACACTACGTGGACTGACAATCAACTGCGGAAAACTCTCCAGCCTATCGTGGACAAGTGCCCGTGCAGGTCCTGTAAACCAGGGGAAATCAGGGACAGAGGTCTCTACTCGACCCTGCCCATCCCTCACTGTGCTAACAGTGTTCTATACGTGGACTACACGGAGATGCCGAAGTTCGGGGGCTATGACTTCGCCCTCGTGGTAACCTGTGGGTTGACCAGCTTTACCAGGGTGTTCCCATGTACCAAGCACATTACTGGGGAGGAGACTATCAAGATACTCCTGGAGGAGTTGTTTTGTGTCTATGGGGCGCCCAAGGAGATCAACTCCGATGAGGACGTACGAGTACGCTCAGATACCGGTTGGTACAAGAGGGTCCTGAGATCCCTCAATGTCCAGGTGTCTACGGGGATTCCCTACTCGCACACGAGCAACCCCCTATGTGAGCGACAGATCCGTGTCCTGAAGGAGAATGTACGGATATGGTGCAAAACTGAACGCACCAGAGACTGGGTGAGACTACTCCCCGTCATATCCTTGATGATGAACTCCCAAGAGAGTTCAGCTACTGGCTACTCGCCCCATGAGCTATTCCTAGGGCGCCCGGCATGGTTCCTACATGCCCCCTATCCAGAGGACACCCATTCTTCTCTGGGTGAATGGGTCCAAGAGCAACAAGCGAAGGTGGACAAGGCCAAGGCTATGCTCCAGAGAGTGAGGGAGCGTCAGTGGAACAAGAAGAACAAGCACCGAGTACCGGCCACCTACCAAGAGGGGGACTGGGTGCTGGTGCACCACAGTCGACTACCCGCCTGGCCACGCTCTACCAGCGATGACCCATACTTCGGGCCGTACAAGATTCTATCAGTGGACGGACACCGTATCACCGTGCGGTGTTCTCCCCGTCTAGGGGGGACCCTGGTGTGCGCTGCTCAACACCTGAAGCGCTACTTTGATCCTGAAGACCTCTGTGGGGAGGAGTGGGAGCTGAACGACGAGGAAATCGCCGCTCTGGACCTACAAGGGGCTGCCAGCCCTATGGAAGTTGAAGGTGAACTCCCCGACATGAACGCCGAGGAGATGGCTAAGGAGGGCTTCTACCTGGTGAAGCCTGTCCTACGCCACCGCTATCGCCAGGGTTGGCGCTTCCTCACCCTCTGGGAAGGGTTTGGAGTCGAAGAGGCCACCTGGGAGCCCTTCTCTGCGTTTGTTCTACCTGAGGGACGCCTAAACTCAGTTCTGGTGGACTACTTGTCCCAGAACAACCTTGGTGAGTTGCTGAGGCTCGCTGAGACGCTTGCCTCTAAGACTAAAGCTAGGGACTGAACCTTACCCTTACCTGCCAAAGCGTATGTGTGAGTGTGCTATTCCTAAGGTCCTGAGAGCAAGCCGCAGACGTGGTGTCCTAATTATACCCAAGTCTGCACGCTTGCTAAACCTTGAGGGTTGGCTTATTGATGCCACGGGGTATGCCGCGGGTCTCCCCTCCCCTAAGCGCCCAATTTCTGTGCTGGCGCAAAACCTTTGGGGAATACCCAGCGTACTAATCCAGGTATTGTTTTCCCTATCTATCTGTCCCCTACAGGGAGGGGTGGCCAATAGCTATGAAGGCATGAAAACGCCGTTTTGCTAAGTGGCCAAAACACTGACCTAACCACTGCCACAGCCCACCAACCCTGCTAAAATTGCAGGAAACGGGTCGGACAGTGACACACGCACTACAGATCCTACACACCCTACAGTGGCACCATCCTGGGGGGCGAGCACTTCTGCAACTGGCTCAAGCCCCCACTCAGGACTACCACTCCTACACGCACACTCTACTGGGTGTTGTTGAAGAACATGTCGTGGGTCCTAGCGACCCTCCTGTGAAGAAGACAAGAGAACACAGCGCTGCTAAGCTCCTGTGGCCTAACAGGGGACGCCACAATGCGTTTCCCCTGCTAGGGCTTGGAAGGAAGAGGTGCTCTTTTTGCGTGCGCGGCGCAGATGTCGATGAAGTCGGATTCCCTGCTCTGCCACAGGCAGAGGCGGAGTTACTTGTTTGTGTGATCTGCGCCCTTGTTTAGCAGGGCATGAAAACAATGGTATGCTGCTGCACCAATCACCCTACCTGCCCACCTGTAAAGCAAAGGCAAATGAAGGGGTGTTTGCGGCGGAGGAACCAAGCCACACTCCACGTAGTATACGCTTCTCAGTGTGACCTATAATACACTGTCCGCAAACACGCTGCAGGAGCAGCTCCCCTGTCAAGCAAGCAAGCGTTAAGGGACTCCTCAGGTTCTCTTAAAGAACGTACCGAGGAGCCCCTGGGTAGCCTAAACAAGGTTTACCGTGCGCACTTCGCGTGGCCTACCCTTTAATGCGTGTGTGAATGCACGAGCATGCACGACTGTGTTGGGCAAACCTGCCCATTCCAACCGCAATCACGAACTCCACCAGGGGGTGGCCCCACCTGGGCGTACCTACCTTACCTACCGCTGGAGAGTGAAGCAAGGTGAGGAGAAAAACGGGGCGCACGCGAAGAACATTGCTATGCACTTGTGTGTATGTCTAATCACCCTGATCTGACCTCTAATCATCTGCAATCTTTCTAATCAATCCCTCTATCGCGTTCTATCGTTGTTAGCGCTGCTACAAGACTCGTTCACGGAGACACGAGACGAGCAATGTGTATGCGGCATACGAGACGAGCATACCTGTAGTTTATACCTGATTCATTGAAGTCTTTTCGTTGATTTTCGAATTCTTGGATTTTTGATACTTCTATTAGTGTGGGTGGAATCTGTATGATTATTCTTTAATGTGTGTCTCGTCATTTTCAAGACTACGTGAGACATACGTTTATAATGCCATTATTTCTGCATTTTCCGGCGCTTCGCTAGGCGCCGCTCCTGCGCGCCGCCTTTTTATGCGTAGGAATTTCTTGATTCAAAAAATCTAGAGATGACTAGAATTTTTATAAAAATGTGCTTCTGATGCACCATTGGATTCTGCTCATCCGTGTTGTCTTAGAAAAATCTAGGCCGTCATTTGACGGATTTTGGTGTCGTTGCTTCGCTTTTGCGTGCATTCGTCCATAATTCTCCCATTCCTGCCACTGCAGGTACCCACACGCAGCCTCGCTGAGTAGGCCGTGTTCGGGCCGAAACGCAGCAGCCTGGAGAGACTGAGCAGAACCCAAGACCCCACCAAGGGGCAATTTAATTTTTTTACGACTCCCTTTGCCCTAAGACAGGTCACAGGTCGCCAGCAGGTTTACGAGAACCCATGCGAGTGTGTATATTGTGTCTTGCGTTGGGTTTGTGTCGCGCTGCGTCTTGGAGGGAGGGACGCACATGCACATGTTTTGGCATGCTCCCAAAATAACCCAACCAAGCCACCGGAGCCCCGGCAGCGCCATGAGCGCTGAGTCTTCTGTAGGAAATGTTACAAACAGAGCAGCAAATGAGCGCCAGCCATGGTGAGCGCCCATTTTTCTGTGTGAGGGAAACCATAGGTATTTTAAAGTAGATGTGGAAACCAAGGAAAGGCCAAGAAAAAATCCCTTTTTCCTAAAATGCGACAGTGGTGGCCACCACAGCACAACGGGGGAGTAAGAAAAAATGCTTTTCCAATGCTTTGAGGCATACTCTAGTTGTATTAGGGATGCACTGAGCATCCAGGCATTTCTATCTTAGTATTGGCCCCACCAAAAGTGGTGATAACACATTTTGACCTATGGAACCAAACACCCAATCAGGATATGGAGTGGACCCCTTAATCCCCTTTCAATGTGAGGCAAATCATCTTTCCCTGATTTGACTGAGAACTGACATATCCAGGGCAGAGCCTATGAATTTATCTATGTTTTTCCATGAATTCTTAGCTGTCCTAGTGGTATGCACCCTAGGGGGCTGGGCACCTCTTTTTGAGAGGTCCTGGGTTCAATTCCCGGTCAGCCTAGCTAAGTAGGAAGATCCCATGTGACATGGCAGTGACCTCATCGCCACATGCCCTGCAACCTCAGCACATATGGGACCCAAAACAAAGAGTGCACATCTCCTGAGATGGCACTATGGAGATAGAGTGACCATGGGGCAGTTTTCCAACTCTTTTCCAAAACATTTCAGCCATCTTTGTGAATATGCAATCCGATGTGACCTGAGTTGCAGTTTCTGTGAATATCCATCATCTTTACTGTTTACACTGCAGCCCTTCATGCTTTGATCCTGATTCTCTTCTCCTTGCATACCTCTGGCTTGGGCTATCCTGGATTGACTGTATTTCAGCAAACAAAAGCTTTTCATCTTCAGAAACAAGCAGCAGGAAACCCTACACCAGCAGCAAGCAGCAGGAGAGGCAAAAACACAGTGTTGAAACCACTATAAACTTTTCTTCCAGCCTGTGCCAGTACATAAGTACAGATTCTTCTGTTTGAGTGCCCGTGATACCGTGTGCCTTATTGGCTGTGATGTGCTGAGATCCTGATGGCGCCAGGCGGGATGCCCAGTTGCCTGACTACACTCCCAGCGGTCCGCCACTGTCAGTCCCAGTCTGAGCCTACCGACTCGCAGACGCACTTGCAGTCGGGTGGCGACCTCCGGTGTCCTGACCTCGGTCAGTCTGCCTGGGAAACTGGTGGTTTGAGGAGTTGACGCCTCCGCCCAGACTGCATGGGGACTCCCCCATGCATGGCCTTCGTGGTAATGGGGCGAGGGAAAAGACGGCCTTGATGCCCGATCCCTTATGGAGGAGCTCGTTCGACTTTACCACTCTGGACTCGCGTCGTGGATATGGACATGGTGCGCCCAAGGAAGGACCCGTGGGGACTCTCCCCCAAACTGCGGCCTTGGGAAGCCTGGGGTAGCCTGATTGGTCTTTGTGGTCGCTTTCGACCTGTGGGACCACCTCGGTCGTCGTGTGACGCCTATGTTGGCCGTGTATGCCACTGCCACTGTGGTAGTGACCGTCGCAGCCTGCACCCGGTGCGCCTGGTATGGGTTAACGGGTCTTTTGGATGCCGAACAATCGCCGCCAGGACCCGGGACTTGTACTTGATACTATACCTCTGATTACTAACAACTACAGCACCGTACCTGTCTTACTGTGGGATTAACAGCCTAACCCGCAAATCGGACTGATGTGGGATGTGACACCCCCCCCCTTCAGGGAATGGTCCTGGGTACCCGCTGCCATGCTTGGGTGTTATCGAGCCCCCCCCCCAGGGTTTGCTCTAAGGAGGGGGGTGAAGCGGTACCCAGAACCTATGGCCCATGGCCCGGAGGCCTGTGAGCCGTCACACCCGTTATGGCCCATGGCCCGGAGGCCTGTGAGCCGTAACACCCCTGCGGAAGCCGTTGACACCGGATATCCCTGTTCTCTAACCCGCGAAATCTGGAATCCAATTTCTAACCATTAAATCGATGTGGAATTACCATAATTTTACTGTCTTGGTCGATTTGCGGTTAGAAATCGGTGAAATACCCGATTTTTACCGCGATTTCTAATTGTCGTGAAATCGCTGCCTGACGTCGCCCGTTCCGTGCACTGCATTAGATGATTCTGTAATACGATCTTTCTTGAAGTTAAGACTGAAACACTCTTCGAGTGATCCGCAATTTTTTCCTTGATATCACGCATCGCGTCTCAGATTTTCCCCAGAAAATCTGGGCGGCCGAAGGCGCTTTGAACCCCGAAGAGGAATAACAAGGGTTACGAGCGTTCAAGCGCCCAACGACGAATTGACGTGCCTCATAGGCACTGTGTATGAGGTTTTGCCCCCCATAGTCATAGGATGAGGCCAAAGGATCCCAACTCCATAGGCCCAAAGGGTTATTCTTTTTGATTGTTCTCCAAGAAATGGGCAATTTCACGTACTTGGCGTCCAAGTACGTGTAGAAGTGTGTTGAGTTGGCGTATTCTCCCTCTTTGCTTGCCCCTACATCCGGGGCATATCACTTGTCTTACCTGGATAGTACATATATGGTCTCCATATATATATTGGCAATATATTTTGCGTGCATGCTAAAATTCGGCTTTCCGAAAGGAGGTCGATTTTCGACCAAAGCACTTGCATGCGTGTTAAGGGACCAAAGTTACTTTAGAATATAGGCATACTTTGATTCTAGGCCACTAGGTTGGGTGTAGAAGGCGAGGGTAGGGTTGTATGCCATATTTGGTGTCATATCACGTGCCCATTTGGCGGGTGCACCGTTCCAAGACTAACCCGCCAATGGACCCCATATCGCACGAGGCCTTTCATTGTACTCCCAACCAACACTCGCAAGCCTAACCTTTGTGAGGGGACGCTTGTGGAGCGCTCCCGAAGCGATGCGTTGCGAGCAAGGTGTGTTTTTTGCAATATTCCATATTTGCATGTGCCCACTTGGGAGGCAGGGCGCGCGGCCTTCCAAAGCGTCCCAAGTGGAGCACATATGTGGAATCGTAGGTCATTGGTGTCGAGTCATTGTGTTCAGAAGGATTGGTCGATTACTCAATCCAAGCCGAAGATATTGTAATATATTTGTGTAGTTTTCAAGGCACTTTTGCGTGTTTTTTCGCCAATATTGCTGTTTCTTGCCCGTCATGATGTCAAGTGGCGACCGTGTACCTCCACGTTGCGCCCAATTGACATCATGACCCAAGTATGTTTGGGAGGGTACATACTTCGGTGCCCAACATATCTTGGACCCGGCGAACAACTCCCCTTGGGCTTGGCATACCGTGGCCGCCATGTTGGCGATTTGGGGCGATCCCAAATGATGGGCTCACTTGGCGACCCTGCCATTCCCAATACCGGAGGGGTTTGGGCGACGCCCAAAAGATATGTTGGACGCATATGACTTGATACCAATCCTATGGCACACTCCGGTCCAAGTCGGGCATGTGCCTCATTTGCCCCAACCATGAGTGTGCGCATTTTCGGCCATTTTGAGCAATTTTTCACATTTTCTGCCCGCCGTGCACCATGTTCAGCCCCCTTGTGCACGCCGGATGCATGGACCAATGGACCATATATGACATGGGTGTTATGGATATTGGTCACCATGGTTCGCACACCACGTGGGCGAAGTGGAGCAACCTTCGTCAAGGTGCTAGCCGAAAGTGAGTGTGGACGATTTTGCCATTTTGGCATTTGTGGACCCAGTTTGGATCATCACCACGCCGAGTGGCATGGAGATCTTTGGGAGCCAAGAACATGTGAGTCTTCGTTGGACTCCCTGTGGATGGCATATGGAATCGCGGATCCGATCTCCAAGCCGGCGTGGAGACATACCATTGGGGATACCCCGAATTTTGGCTGATTTTGAGCAGCAAAAATGACCTCCTTTTGGGACCCCAATTTCAGCCCTCCGTGTGGTCAATTGGCGGCCCCATATCTCTTTGCCCATGAGTAGCCCAGACCTATCCCCAAGTTGTGCACTCAGATATTGGTCCTAGGTCCTGCCTCCTATACTGTGAGCCATTGGCCTTGCCCTGGCCGGGCGAGCTAAGCGTGGCAATGACGCCAATTTTGGTGATTTTGGCATCATGACCCCACTTGATGAACCCGTGGTGCCCTGATGCCGGGACCTCAGAGGAAACCAGGTTCGGTGAGGGCTCCAGTGAGTGCGTACACGAAGGGCAGAGGGTCAGTTGTCTCGTCCCTACCTCTGGCAGGTCCGGACGAGGGGTCAATTTTGGAGATTTTGAGCTAATATCAGTTTGGGCTGAAACAGCCCATTTTCAGCTACCAACTCCTGGGGGATGATGGCCGTGCCATATCTCTGGCTCAGAGAGGAGTTGGAACCTGCCGTTAAGGGAGCATAGAGAGCCACTGTCGGTTGGCCCTGGAGTAGTGGGGGGCCTGGCCACGGGACGCTACGGTGGACACGCACAAGCAAGCAGGCAGGCAAAGCACTGCGCTCACAGGGGCATCATCACGCTCGTGTCATTTGACAAAGCGTTTCAGGATCCTTGCCACTCTGAAACAAGGGAACAAAAGTATGTACAGCAACACATCAGGATATGTACACATGGGGCTAAGACTGGACTGGCGTAAGGGCATCACAGGACAATAGACACTCAGTCCCAGCTCATATCCCAATCCCAGGTCCGACCCTCTCAGTGGCTGGCAGGGGCGGGGGCTCAAACACAACCCATGCCCTGCCAAGTCCGGACCCTGAAACCCTGCCAATAGGGGAGGGTGTACCGCCCAGCCACAGGCGAGTTCCTGGAAACCAAGGTACTCCAAGGCCAACCGACAGTGGCTCCCTGTGCTCCCTTAACGGCGGGTCTCAACTTCACTCTGAGATACAGATAAGGCCCCGCCATTATCCCCTAGCAGTTGGTAGCTGAAAATGGGCTGTTTCAGCCCAAACTGATATTAGCTCGAAAAACTCCGAAGTTGACGCCTCGTCCGGACCCGCCAGAGGTAGGGACGAGGCAACTGACCCTATGCCCTTCAGGTTAGAACTTCTTGGAGCCCTCACCCAACCTGGTTCCCTCTGAAGTCCCGGCATCAGGGCACCACAGGCTCGTCAAGTGGGGTCATGATGCCAAAATTACCAAATTGGCGTCATTCCCACGCTTGGCTCGCCCGGCCAGGGCAAGGCCAATGGCTCACAGGATACGAGGCAGGACCTAGGACCTCTATCTGAGTGCACCACCTGAGATTAGGTCCGGGCTCTCTGTGGGCATAGAGATATGGGGCCGCCAATTGACCACACGGGGGGCTGAAATTCGGGTCCCAAAAGGGGGTCATTTTGGCTGCTCAAAATGAGCCAAAATTGGGGGTGCCCTCAATAGTGTATCTCCACGCCGGCTTGGAGATCGGATTCGCCATTCCATACGCGATCCACCTGGAGTCCGACAGAGACTCACATGCCCTTGGCTTCCAAAGATCTCCATGCCACTCGGCGTGGTGATGATCCAAACTGGGTCCACAAATGCCAAAATGGCAAAATCGTCCACACTCACCTGGGGCTAGCACCTTGACGAAGGTTGCTCCGCTTCGCCCACGTGGTGTGCGAACCATGGTGACCAATATCCATAACACCCATGTCATATATGGTCCATTGGTCCATGCGTCCGGCGTGCACGAGGGGGCTGAACATGGTGCACGGCGGGCAGAAAATGTGGAAAATTGCTCAAAATGGCCGAAAATGCGCACACTCATGGTTGGGGCAAATGAGGCACATGCCCGACTTGGACCGGAGTGTGCCATAGGATTGGTATCAAGTCATATGTGTCCAACATATCTTTTGGGCGTCGCGCAAACCCCTCGGTTTTGGGAATGGCAGGGTTGCCAAGTGAGCCCATGATTTGGGATCGTCCTAAATCGCCAACATGGCGGCCACGGTATGCCAAGCCCAAGGGGAGTTGTTCGCCGGGTTCAGGATATGTTGGGCACCGAAGTATGTACCCTCAGAACATACTTAGGTCATGATGTCAATTGAGTGCAACGTTGAGATACACGGTCGCCACTTGACATCATGACGGGCAAAAAACAGCAAAATTGGCAGAAAAAACCGCAAAAGTGCCCTGAAAACTACACACTAGTTTCTTCTTTCTCCTTTTGTTGCATGTTGCCACCAGTCGATGACTGTTTGTTTGAAGGGTTGTTGCCAGACCTCAAAAAAGAGGTCACGAATAGGTTTCGCTGTGCTGCATTCGGTCACCGTAGTCATGGGGTCGAGGGGGTGATGAGTGTGGCATTTGGGGCAATGATATGTGTTAAGTTTGTAATGGGGAAGAAAACCAATGCAACAGTACAGTCCGTTTGTCCATTTAAAAGGTAGTCTGGAAAACCACGATGTGTGGGCATAGACGTCGGTGCTAGAAGGTAGGTGTATGTTGTTGTGTTTATGGTTTGGAAGTAGGTGTTTGACAGTTTTGCGTGTAATGCGTCCTGGCAGTGGTGTATGATTGTGGTATATGAAGTGAGAAGTGTCAGGGTTGTGGTGTTCCGGGTGTTGGTGGAGGTTGAGTGATACCCATTTAGAAATTTTGTCAGAGTGCTCATTGCCATTGAAGTCAGCGTGTCCTTTGATCCAGGTGACAATTATGTGAGGGTGGGTGTTGTGAAGAAATTCCCAAATATAGTTGTACCAAAGAGCGAAGCAATTAGCGTTAGAAGCGAAGAGTTTAGTTTTTAATTGAATGTGTCATGTCCCCCATACTCTTTAACCTCTTTGTCGACCCCATCATTAACCACATACAATCTCTCCTACCTAAACACGAATTCAACGACCTTTTCTCCTTCATTGACGACATCGCCCTCCAAACAACCTCCCATGCCACTCTACACAAAGTGCTTCACTTCCTCTTTGTCCAAGGGCCTCGATACGGCCTTTCTTTTAACACTACAAAGTCAGAACTCCACGCCCTCAACAACGCCACCCACATCACCATTCGAATTAGTCCTACCCAACATTTCAGTACTTTTACCGACGACGGCAACCCCAGGGTTTTTTATAAATACCTGGGCACCTACTTTTTCAACAAACAACAAAACCCAAGCATGCTCCAGCTTCTAATCAACACCAGGTTAGGGTTAGGGTTAGGGTCACCGAGCTGGTGGAACCAGTCTTGGTTTTATAACCCTTTTTAGGGTCTAGGGTGGACCTACCAGGTTTAGCAGCAGCAGCAACAAGCAGCAAGCAGCAACAAGCAGCACGCGCGAAATGGGGAAAAATCAGACATCCGTCGTGGTGCTTCACATTCAGCTGCAATTTTGGTGGATGATACCTATGGGTGTGAGGGACAACCACACAAAGTTTGAGCCAGTAACTCAACAGTGGCGGCCGAGAATGGGTGTCGCACGTGGCGGACCTCAGTTTCAAAAACTGCAATTTAGGGCAAAAAACAGCCATTTGCGGCCCTCTGACTCCACCATATGTCCCGGAAACGGCCCAAAAAGGCACCGACAAGCCCCAAATTTTGTGCAGATTGGCTGGCGACAGCCACAAACCAAGAATAGGCCATATCTTTGGCTACATGGCTCAAAACGCGATTCCGAGGGCACCTAATCCACCCGGCCCTGGAGTCGATGACGTCAGTGCCATCATCGTTGTTTGGAGACTTTCAATTGCTGACGCACCGTGGTGGCGAGTCGATACGCGAACTGGTCAGTTCTACCACAGCATGGCCGCTGGTACTGGTTCGAAGCAAACGTTTCAGTGGTCCACCGGTCGACGTGAAGCCTCCAATCGAACGGATTTGTGGAACGAAGACGTTTGGAAGCCGTCGAATCTTTGGGATTTCTATTCGGCCAAGGCACAAACATTGGGACCGGGACAATATCCCGAGCTTGCCCGTGAACATGTCATCTTATTCCAGTACAAGTGCCCCGTCGACGGCCATCCTGGTGATCCCAATCTTCAATTGCTCAATCATTGATCTTGTGTCCTGATTCAGAAGCGTGCCCTTGGAAGCGACATTGGTCGACACTACACGGGTCATGACACCTTCAAGTTTATGGCTGGGTCTGGAGGCGCTGAAGGAAGTGCACAAAGTATGTCGACTCCAGGTGGATCGCTCATTCACATTCGAGTGGGGCACGGACTGCTGAAGCGACAGTCCGGATGCCAAGTAATGGCTGATTCGACAGTCTGCATGCCAAGTAATTGCTGATTTGACAGTCTGGATGCCAGGTAATTGCTGATCCGACAGTCAGGACCCCTTGAATGGTGTCGACTGCCTTAATATGCCCTGTTGAATAGACAGATGTATAGGCGTGTTGGTTGTTTGTCTGCTGGGCACTCAGCTTTGATAGCTGCGCCCAATGTTATGGTATTTCGACGGGCCCACAGCCTTGCTGTGGGTAGCGCCCGTGCAGTGCGCCTGGCGAAGTTGTCTTCGGCAGCTTCCGCCAAGACACAGCCGTGGCAGAGTCGAAAACGGCGTACAATCCAGGTGCTGACGACAGGTATACCATGTACTGTACCTCAGTGTGTGCATGTGTGCTCCTGGATTTCGACCACAATTATGCTTCAGTAGCCAGCACATGTCGAGGTCCAACATTTTTTTTTCTGGGCCTGCCCTTCGGGTTCGACCATGTGACACCGGCCCAGATGAATGAGACCTCTTCGAGGTCTCAATGGGGGGGTAGTGTTATGGCTTCGAACAGCAGCAGCGCAGAAAACGCGCGAGTTGCAGTTGCAATGCAGAAGCATCGAATGCCAGTTGCGTGAATGAAGTGATGTATGATACTCCCCCCACAGCACCGCACCACCCCGGACCGCAACGGGTTTCGAGACCTGCCACGGGAGTGGGCGGTCCACAACGGCACACTCGGATGGAACGAAATCACACCGGGGCTCCAGGCCATCCACCTCCACTCGATCACGGAGCCCACCACCACCTGGGCACCACAGACGGGCCGCCACCACCTCCTCCTCACCGTCCCAGGCGATGCCACAATCACACCAACGGAGGGGGACCCCGTAACAGCAGCCCCCGCCCACGCCGTCCACATACCCCCGCAAGCATCGTCGGCACCTATGGCGGTACATCCAGGCCCCACCCCATGGCAAGCCATCGTCATCACCTACCCCACCCTCAACGACCACACACACACCTGGCAGCAACGGTGGGAAGACATCCGGGGGGACCTCCTCCAAGAACACCTAGGGCTCACGCGCACCCACCACACCCTACACCCAAGCACCACACGGCATACACACCGCGGGATTATGGGCGTACACCACACCCATAAACCCACAAGCAGCGGAGGACATCAAGACCGCCCTATCCATCCAGCAAGCCCAGACCCAAACCCCCCATCGCAACACCCAACAAGGCTACACCATTTGGTGGGCATACAAAGACCATGACACCCTCACCCCCCAAACAAGGGGCCCCCCCTCTAGACACCAACACAACCGCCCTCCTCCAAGCCGCAGCAGCGGCAGCCACACATGTAGGGGCCCCGGAATCCTGGGGCCCACAATACCTGGTTGAAACCAAAGAGGCGCCCCACGCGAAGGCCCAAGAAAAGCCCCCAACACCGAAGCCGCTCCACCCCCCACTCAAGCTGGACACGACGGAACACACCCTCCAGGACGAATGGGTGACCCACTACATCATTCCCCACACAACCACCCGCAAGAACGACGCCGCCAAGATCACCGTCACCCGCCACCTCCCCCACACCACACAGGTGTATGAGCTGACGGCCCCCAAACATCCTCGTCACCCGTCGCCAAGACGACGAGCGATACACCATACAGGCGGAAGGGGCCGCCGCGGCCACCCTGTACACATGGGCAACACGGGGGGACCTCCCACATCCCACCCTCCAACACGCCCCCTCCTGGCCCACCCCCTTCCACACAGCAGACCGCCCCAACAAGAAGCCCAAACACACAGGTATGCACACCCCCGCCCAGGAGGCCCAGCACCGACACGATGCGAGGCGCAAGGCCCGCACCCTCCACAACGACCACACCATCCCCCGCATCAGCGCCCCCCCCGCCAGAGTGTCAGATGCCACCCACAACCGCACGATCACAGGCATCATCACGCACTGGCTGAACCCAGCGGCGTCGCGGGCAGACGCCGTGTGGATCAGCGAAGGGCGCTCCCACACACGGGCGGTGGCGCGCCTCCACAATATCCAACCCCACAAACTCCAGCGCGCCATCGGACCCTTCGCCGTACACATCACCCCATACGGCATCCACCACCCCCAGTGTGAGCACCATGGCTCCCCCTGCTCCATCCAATGCACCTCGCCCCTGCGCCAACCGCTGCCGGCCCCCACCATCATGGGCAACATGTACCTGGCACCGTACCGGGAGACCCGGGCATATACATCCTGCCCATAGGTCCAGGGAACACGCCATCCCCCTCCATGGAGTAGAATCCCTCGCCCTGGGATGGCCCCCACCAAAACACCAACACGAGCACATCCCGGGGGACAAACGGACGCAGGCGCCAGACGGGGGAAAAAAGGCCCGCCAACGCGCCCTAGCCCACATCACCGTCCACCCCGCAGCCCACCCACCAAAGGACTTCGGCACGGTGCGCCACATCGTCCTGGAGAGGCAAGCCCACGACATCATCACCGCCGCCCTATACACCGTAGCCGCCCACGAACGCCACTGGGACCCCACAACCATCCCAGCGATGCCCCCACCACCGCAGGGCCCCAAAGATCCCGTCACCCCCTTCCACATCGATCAACTCCTAAGCCGCAGGGCCACCCCACACCTCCAACCCTCCAGGATGGAACTAGCCATCGCATCCCGGGACACCCTGGACACGCCCCCCCAACAACCCGCCATCCACATCCTCAAAGCGGACGCCCGATGGTGGGTCCTCCACTGGGCACACGGAGTCCTCATGGCGGCCCAGGCCTATACCCCGGAAATAGACCCGGAAGACCCCCCACGGGGCCGGCAGCGACTCCTCCAGGCCACCACCCTCACAGGCCGCGAACGCGCCCCCTGGGAAGCCCTCCACACAGCACTCTACCGGGCTCAAGGCTCCCCCAACGGCCCAGACACACCGGAACCCACGGAGGCCTGGGTCATGCAGACCAAGGCCATGAGGAACTACCACCTTCACCACCCCTTCGACGACAGCCCGGCCGCACTGCCATGGCCATCCGATCCCCCGGAGACCGTGCGCAAGCTCGCCGACCTCATGCGCAGCAACGCGAAAGCGAACATGCAAACGCCGGCAGAATTCCCACCGAGGGATCCGAGCCAGCAAGCAACGCACCCCTTCTTCGAACCCCACGCCCCCCCAGCCCGGCTACCTCCAGTCCCATCCAAGCGAGCGAGACCAAAAAGGGGCGCACCCGCCCCCAACCAAGCCAGAAAAGCAGCGACCTCCCGAGCCCCCGCACCCCACCCGAGCCACCTGGCAAACCCGGACCAAGCATCCTCGTCATCCTCCCTCCCATCATTACCACCGCCCCACCCGGACCAGGCATCCTCATCATCCTCCCTCCCGCCACCAGCACCGCCCCCGCCCGAGGCGTACCCAGGATTTCAAAAGGGCGCGAAGGTCCAGCAGCCCTTCCGCAACGACCACACAGGCGACTGGATCTGGTGTGAGGGCACGATCCAGTACCGCTTCCGCGACCCGGGGGACAACGAGGGGCCACAGATCCGGGTGGTCTGGCACCCCTGAAAGGAGCTAGACCAAGGCAGCAGCGCCCCGGACAAGCCAGAAGGCCACACCCTGGAGCTCACCAGCGCCCACCCCATCCGGCTCCGCACCGACGAGAACAAGGCCCACAGAGGCACCAAGTACACTGGGGAGCTCTCCCCGGAGTGGAGCCAAGGCCTCCCCCCGCCGCGCCTACCCAAGCGCCCACCAACCGGCAAAAAGTCCCCGAGCCCCAGTCCCCCTCCCTGACGGGGCAAGGCCCGAGGGCACAAGCCTCCACAGCCCCGGCCCGCCCCCACCGAGGCCACCGTCAACCTCCTCGACCTCAACCACCCGGCCGTCACATACTCCAAGGACGCCACAACCGCCTTCCAGGAGCTCCCGATGGCACAGGGGCCGAGGTGGGTTCCCCACCTCCTCGCCTTCCAGGAACAAGGCCTACAGCGCGACGACCCCCCAGAGACCACCCCCATATATACCCCGGACCGGAAAGCGTACAAATGCTACTGGCACAAGGGGACCCCCCTATACGCCCGAACCGGCATCCACGTCCACCTCATCCACCACCTCAGCGTCCCAGGGAGGCTAGGTGTCTATGAGGTCGTCGGGGACGGATGGCAACTCAACGTCATCAACGCCCACGTCCCCTTCGGCGACGCCATAGAACCCTTCCTCCAAGCCCTTGCCAAGGCATACCGCCAGATGGCCATGCTCGCCCCCACAATCATCATCGGCGACATGAACGGCGCCCCCACCCCGGCGGACTGAGGGGGACAGGCCACACCCCAGGACCATGCAGTCCGCGACACCATCTAACTGCTGACGGCCAACCTCGAAGGCCAATCATCACACTTCCCCCACCAAACAGATGCCGCCCCATCCCGCATCGATGTATGCTATGGCGACCCCACCACCATCATCCGGGCGGAGGCCAGATATGGACCCCTCCCGCTGGGACCCACAGGCCATAGCCCCCTGCACATCCGCCTCACCATCCCCAACCTTCCCCCCAGCCCCACAGAGGATGCGGACCAAGGCCTACCACCCCCCCTGAAGATGCCCCCACTGCATGACAAGCATGCCTGGTCCCAATATCACAGGGCCATTGACCGCGCCCGGCGCATCCAACCAGACCCGACCGACCTACTCACAGCCATGCGTACGGCCGCCGTCGCCTGCGGCTTCCAGCAACACCCCCACACTGACAACGACCAACCACCCACGGCCCTAGGGGACATGCTCCATGACCTCTGGCATGCGAAGCAACAACTGGCGACCCTCCTCCACACGGACACCCCCCAAACCCGCCGCCAGATACACCAGTGCAGGACGCAGATAGCCCACATCAGGGCAGACCTGCAGCGGTGGCACATCCACAGGCAACAGCGCATCGCCCAGGAACACGAACGGTATGCGCAACATGAACTCCCCTACAAGGCCATCCGCCACCTCAACGACGCCATGACCAACACCGGCCACCGCACCATCACCACGGTCCAGCAGGAGGACGGCTCCCTCACCAACGACCCAGCCACAGTGCTCCAAGCCACCCAAGACAGCCTCCTCCGGCAACACACGCCCACCCAAGACACACTGGACCCGGACACCCAGGCCAAAATCGACCGCCTCCCTCGGGTCTTCAACCACGCCCAGAGGAGGCAACTGAAAAAGCGCCCCTTCACCATCCAGGAAGTCCGGAAGGCCATCCACAGTCTCCGGCAACACAAAACCCCAGGCTACGACGGCCTCCCTGCAGAGGCATACTACCACATCCCCGCCCACCTCCTCCGCATCCTCGCCCACCGCCTCTGGGACATCGTCACGGGGCAGACCCCCCTGCCACCAGACTGGGCAAACGTTGTCCGCCCCCTCTACAAAAAAGGGGACTGGGCAAACCCGGAGAACTGGCGCCCCAAGGTCTGTGCAGTCACGGAGGTCAAAATCGTCTGGACCATCCTCCTACGCCGCATCCGCCCCGACCTGGACCCCCACATACCAGCCAGGCTCTGGGGGGCCATCCCAGGCCGGTCCCCACACGAGGCCATCTTCCTCCAGGACACCATCGCCGACATGGACCCGGTAGACCTCATCATCGCCTCCCTCGACGTCAAAGGAGCCTTTCCGAACACCTCCTGGATCCTTCTAGAAGCGGTGTGGAAACGCCTAGGCCTCCTCTTCTACAACTTCGCCTCCAGCTACATCCGCACCCGCAAATACACGGTCCGCACTGGAGCACGCCTCACCCCCTTCCTGGAGCCAGGCAGTGGGGTCCCCCAAGGAGGAGCAGAAGGCCCCTTCCTGTACCTTCTCGTGACGCTCCCCCTGGCCCTCGCAATCGAGCAGGATTACCCGGCCTACGCACCCTACCCCCTCCTCTCCCCCCTGTAGGCTTCGCGGACGACACCAACCTCACGGTCGCGCACAACCCACACGAACCCCATGCCCCGGACCCCTGGCCAACGGTCACCAAACAAGCCAATGACTTACTGGACATGACTGTCTCCTACCTCTCCCACAACAACCTCATCGTCCACCCCACAAAGTCAGTGGCCATGATCAAGGGGTCTGCCACACCCCCCACCCTAGGGCCAAAAGGGCCCCCCATGCAAGTCGTGACAACCACCACCCACCTGGGGGTAATCCAGGCCGCCAACGCTGAGGACGCCACCCTCCCTCCCAAGTTGCAATCACCCCTTGCCCATCTCCCCAGATATGCGTCCCGGACCACCAAGGCCCTCTCCCTGTCCGACCAGAGCCTGGCGTACTACCTCACCGGGGTCTTGAACGCCTCCATAGGCTTCCAAGCACTCCACCTGACACACCCCACCACCGCCCTCCAGCCGGCCACACGCGCCGTGACCAAGGCATGGGCGGCAAACATGGGCTGGCCCACCTCCATACCCACCCGGGCAAACCGAGCGGCATGGCCCCACTATGGGGACGCCATAGGGGACGAGGTGAAAGCGGCCTACACCAGACACACCGCCCTTCTCCTTCACCGCATGACCCACAACCACTCACCGGAGGTCCGCGAGGTCACCACAATCCGCCTCCAAGCCGCACAACGGGCCCGCAACACATGCCCGCGCTGGGTACTCCACCAGACGGGCATGCCCACCGACATGAACACACGCCTGTGGAACCACCTGCAGCTTCTCCTCCCATCCCCACACCACGCCATACTCACCAACCACACGTGCCCAGAGGAAGGGCCTCTAGCGGTCCTCTGCGGGGACCTCCACCAATACCCCAAGTGCACCATCCACACCATACACCTTGTCGGGGCCTCCATCACCGTAGTATATGTCACCCTCCCCCAAATGCGGGTCCTGCAATACAGCGGGGCACACCACATCCCCTTTCTACAGCTTCCCGAATGGCCTCAATACCGCCTCTTCCACCAGTACCTCACGCAGACGGCACGAGCAGCGGGACACACTCTGCCGGGAAGCAAAGACATGCGAGCAGCCTACCGAGATTTCAAAAAGCAACACCCCCGACCCATCCCAGCGACACCGCCCTACGCACCCAGCGGCTCGAAACATAAACCCGTCCCCCCGGTGACGGGCCCAGTTCCACCATTAACCCTACTACTGGCCCCGAATGAAGCCAAACCCACGCAGACCACCGTCATCCACCACGGGGCAAAATGGCGCATACCGAAACACCACATGACCACCTGAGACCTACCAGGGGTCCCCCATGACTCCCAGAGCATGCCGTGCACATGTTGGGCCTGTGACCCCGAGGCACCAACCACACCATGGCCCGTACTACACCTCATAGCACGCCACCACACACACCCCACAACCCACCTACCACCACAGGCCTACGCATTGGTAGCCCCATGGTTGCACCGCACCGACACCAACCCCACGGTAGCGTGGAACCCCGACCACGCGCCCAAATGGCTCTTCATCACTACACCCATCTGGCCCCGCCCCGACCCGGCAGGGGTCGCCATCCGTTACAGCATGTACGAACCAGGCGGAACGGGCAAGCACGAGCACCCCTACCATCCGCTCCACCACTCCTGCCACACACCGGAGCACCGAACACAAACCCTCACATGCCACGACCTAAACCCAGACACAGCCTACATTCTCCACCACATCTACTCCTACCTCACACAAGGACAGCCGGAGCAGAAACTCATAGCCATGTCCCCCCAAGCGAAACACATCATCTCCAAAGGAATAGGGGTGTATGCCACCCCCATCCTGCAACCCACAACACCAGTAGCCCACCTCGCCACGGGCCTCGCCATATACGGCTACCTGCCCATGAACCCATGCCGCCTCCCACAACCATCACCGGCGAACCGGCTCTACTTCACCGAAGCCTCAGGCGAATCCGCCCTCACGCCCATCACCGGGGGGGCCACCCTGCAGCTAACCCACACCAGGGGACACTACCACATGGACCACCACACGGGCCACACCACCTACGGGGCCTCCTCCGACGGGGAGCTAGGGGCCATGGCCGACGCCATCGCCGAGATCGCGGCCTATCTACCCGCCCACCTCCCGCACATCGTCCGGGTCTGGTTCGTGGTAGACGCCACTGTCGACACACACCTGCTCCTCCGCATAGCAAGGCAACCACTTCACAAAGCCACCGCGACGAGCCTCGGCACCCAGGCACTGCTGCTCTGGAAAGCCCTTCGCAGCCTTCCCCCCTACGTCCAACTCCACATCGTGAAACAAGACTCCCACAGACACCAATACGGAAATGGTAAGGTCGACAACCAGGCAGTACACCAGCGCACAACGCACCTACCAACCCTCCAGATCCCTGACCTCGGCCGAAACCACACACACCTCCAACACATACCCCCCGTACCCGAGCCCCATCAGAGCCCGGACTGGGTACCAGAGGACGCCCCCTATTCCTCCCACGACAGAGGATACCACTACCCCAACCCCATCCAACATCTTGCCCGCGTGCTCGGCGACGCAGACAGCCGGGCGCACATCCGGGAGCTTCAGGACAGACTGCAAATCCCCCTCTACCACTCAGCACTGCGCCCAGCAAACGTCCCAGCCCACCTCCAAAAACGATGCATCTAGCTCCTCAGGGAGCAACTACCATTCCTCACCAGGGTCGCCAGATGGCTCGCCCGCAAGCACATCCACGTCCCCGAAGAACACACCCATTGCCCGTGCGACCACACGACCCCGGAGGACTGGGAACACTTCAAGAAATGCCCCCTTCTTACAGGCAGGGACACGCTAGTGGGCTGGTCCCCGGCGGAAACCCTACGACAACACGAAGGATGGCCAACCCACAGCCACGCCTCTTCCGGGATCCCCTGGTCAAAGAAGCCACCATGAGAGGGGCGGTGACACAGGCCCTGCACCGACACCTCGCCAAACACACGGAAAGCCCCATGGAGGCAGCAGCGCACCTCCAGCTAGAAGCAGTCCGCAGAGCAGCGGCCCAAATGGTACACCGCAAACACCTCCTGTTAACACACGCGGAGCAACTCACCGACCCCACCGCCAGGGAACACATGCAGCGTCTCATCCATTACCATGCCGTGCATGACCCAGACGTCCGCTAACCCACTCCGCGCCCCGCACGCGCCCCCCATCTCGATCCGCAGGCCTCCAAGACACCACCACAGCGCCCCGAAGCCCATCTCTCACCCAAGAAGCCACCCTGCACCGCCCAGCCCGGCCGAGCCCTACCAGGCCCAACCATACATGGACGTAGACGCGCAAGACCCCGGCAGCCCATCCAGCCCACCCCCCCCGGACCCGGGGCACCACCCCCTCACACCGGCCACCATCCGCGACCCCAACCTTCTCCGAGCAACCCTCCAAGGCAGGGCCCCGACCACCCCCCTGGGCTGGTACCGCCTAGGAGAGGACTGGACCAAGCTCACCGTCAAAGCCCTCCGGGAACTGACCACCCCAGGCAACGGCCTCCATGAGGCCATCGTAGACCTCGTACTCTGGCGAGCCCGCAAACACACTCAGGGCCAGCACGTCTGGATCCCCCCCATCGAGTGGGGCCAGGCCCTAACACACGACACCGACATCAACGTCACGCGTCGAGGGACCGTACGCCTACGACGGGCCCGGGCGGAGAAGGACCACCCAGCGGACCCGAACCGCCCGGAGCAGTGGGAACAGGCCACCGCACCAACCCGCGACACCGCCCTCCGCGCCGCCGGCCTCCGCACCCCAGATGATGACCTCCCCCCCCCACCTACAGACAGTGACCACCCCCCGCCGGAGGTCTGGGTTACAGTCCTCGAGCGCGGGCACTACTACTTGATAGCCGCTACGGCTACGTCCCCTGGCCCGCAATGGCTCATCAAAGGGACAGACACCATGCTCGCCCCAGGGACCGCCCCACCAGGGGCAGTAGGGGACCCCACCACCCAGCACAGGGTCCTCAGGGGCATCCTCCAGCCAGGGGACAAGCCCCCAGCCCGCGCCCTGGCCCAAATCACCTCAGGGAAGGCGGGCTACCACCTGGGACTGGCCATGCTCTGCCTGACCCACTGGATCCAGCGCCGCTGGCCACCCACGGGGACCGTGCCCTGGATTTGGGCCATCCCCACCGCCCACACACAAATCGAGGCGGGCCCGGACACGCGGCCAAGCCCCCCCCCCAGACCGCAGCAATCCCTCACCCGCGGGTATCACGCCATCCACAGGGTCCTCAGCTGCGTGGGTCTTAGCCCAAAGCTAGCATACCCCCTTCCCACCACTGACCAAGAGGTCCACCAGATACGCAAGCTCGTCTGCGAAATCCTTGCCGCGGCAGCAGAAGACGGCAAGCTTCTCCTCCAAAACCGCCCGGCCTACACCTGGCCACGCAAGTGCGCCGCGGCGAGCGGACACATACACCGACACAACAAACCCCACCGCACAATCCCCGCCCATGCCCCTCCCCTGTCGCTGCTCACCCGGAGACCCACACACGCCCACCAGCGAGCGCACCCCCGGGCCCCGCGACGCCGGCCTCCCCCAACCGCCCGAGCACCAGCACACGCCCGCCGCACACCCACTCACCGGACACCCCTCACCACCCCCTACACTCGAAAACCCGCACACACCCGCCGAGAGGAGCCCCGCGCCCCGCGGCACGCCCACCCCACCCAGTGGCCCGCCCAGGCCCCCTGCACACCCCCCAGAAGACCCAGGCTCATCCCCCCCGGCCCCTGAATGCAGCCCACGCGAAATGTTCCCCCCCGTGGACGCCAACCCACCAAACCTCACAAATTGCAGGACCCCGGCCTAGCCAAGCCCGGAAGGAGAAGGCCACAGCCCCGCGCCTCCCTCCCCCGCCGCTGCCGACCAGATCGGCCCGCCGGGCCGCCAGGTCACGACCGGGCCCCCCCAGCCGCCCGCCCCCAACCTACAGCCCGAGGACATGCTCTCCATCCTCCCCGCCGTGGCCGCAGCAGAAGCCGCCGCCCACAAGCCCGCCCGCATCACAGCCCAACCCGCGTCCACCACCTCCTCCTCATCCTCAGCCCCATCCACCTCCTCCACCTCATCCTCCGACCCCCCCCTCCCCGCCGCCCTCATCCTCAAGGCCACGGCAAAAGCCAAAGCCGCGGCCGCACGCACCGACCCCCCGACCCCGACAGAGGCGACTCAGGCACCCCGGCAACGCACTTGGAAGACCCCCGACCCGACATCGGCGCCCTCACACCTCCGGACAGAGGTCCTCCTCAACCTGAAACCGGACCCCAACACCAAACCCGACCCCAAACCCAAACCGGCGCCCAAGCGAGCACACACAACAACACAAACGCAACGACACAAACCCAACCGACACCGCCCTAACCCAAACCCTAACCCAAGCCAGGACCCCCCACCCACCACAACCCACGTCCCCCTCCCACCGGCAGCCACCACCACAGCAGAGGCGGCCACCCAACACGAGCCCGTCCAAACCCTCGTCAACATCCCCGTCACCAACCGCCCCGTCATCCATCCACCACAAACCACCAGCACAACCGGCCAAATCGACCCAGGAACGTGGGACCCCTCGACCACCGTCATGGTCAAGCCCGGCCGCCGACCCGCCCCCCCTGCCCGCCACATAGTGCAGCCCCAGGGGCTGCGCACGATGCCCGACCCCCCACCCCCACAAGGGGAACCGGAGTACCCACAAGGGGTCCAAGGGCCATACCCGCAACACCAACCCCACCACTACCAACGCCACCACCACCAGCGGCCCCACCACCACCACCACCAACACCATCCCCACCACCCACCACTACCACTGCCCACCACCCTACCCCACCGGGCCACAACCCCCCGTGCACGAACAGCACCAGCGAATGGGATGGCAGCCACCGAGCGCTCCAGCCGCATACCCCACCTACCACCAGGGGCCGTCCCCCCCCTACCAGCCACCCCCCCCCTACCAGGAACCGTATCCCCCCGGCCACCACGTCCACGCCGAAGGGGCCCCCCGGGCCCAACCCCGCCAGGGACAGTCACTCGACCCATACCACCAGCCGCTGCCGCCACCACACCCCTACGTGGCGGATCCATGGACGACGGGGGACCTCCCCCCCCGCCCCCCCCCAGTACCAGGCGGCACCACGCGAGGAGCCCCAGGACCCGCCAACGCCTCCTGACTGGCCCGACTCGAGCGATGAGGCCCGGTCCCGCAAACGGCGGCGCTCCCGCTCCCCCGCCGCACGGCAGACTCGCCCCCGGCGCCCACACTCCCCACAACGCCACCGCGCCTCAACAACCCACTCGCGCCGCTCCCGCTCCCCGAGGTGCCACCACGACCCCCTGGGACCCCGCTCCCGCCGCTCCCGCTCCCCCGGGCGCCACCACGAGCGCCACCGCCGCCCCATGTCCACCTTCCCCTCCCCCCTCCAGCCGTACACGACCCCCACCCCCAGCCCGCGCCACCACCGCTCCCCCTCCCCCCGGCGCCGCCAGACACGCCACCGCCGCCCCACGTCCACCTCCCCCTCCCCCCACAGGCCCCGCCGGGCTCCCGGTTCCCCCCGCCGCCCATACCCATCCACCACCCCCAGCCCCCGCCACGACCACTCCCGCTCCCCCAGGCGCCACCAAGCGCGCAACCGCCGCCCCATGTCCACCTCCCCCTCCCGTTCCACCCTCCGCCCGTACCCGTCCTCCACCCCCAGCCCCCGCCACCGCCACTCCCGCTCCCCCAGGCACCGCCACCCCAACTACCATCACAGGTCCACGTCCTCCGCCCGCCGCTCCAGGACCCCGGGCACGGACCCCTCCCCCCCCTAGGCCCCCGCCCACCTCGCCTGGTGGTCTGCCCCCGCTTTGCAGGAGCTCTGCCGCTGGGTGAAGTGGGTTGGGGGAGCGGGAAGGCGAGATGGGGTGCACATGGTGCACACCTTCGAGGAGGTCCGCACCCGCACCCCCGCCGACCCCAACGAGGCCGCCCCGGAGGCCATCATGCCGCAAGCGGCATGGGAGGCCCTCCTCCGCGATGCGGTCCAGGGCCTCCGCCCCCCCTACACCCCCCAAGCCCTCCGCCAATGGCTCCAGGCCACCCACCCCCAGGCCTGGGCCATCGGCGCCCCCTCCCCACCCCGCCACCACCACACCAGGAAGGGGAAGGACAAGGGCAAGGGGAGGGCAAGGGACAGCAAGCAGCACTCAGGCAAGGGGGCACGGAGGGGCCCCAAGTGAGGGCAGGCACCCATAGGGACAGGGCGCCGGAAGAGACACCACATGGGGGCAGGAAACCACCCAAGAACCAGGAAGGGGCAGGAGCGGGGACAGAGGCACGGAGGAAAAGGGCACCACGGCAAACGCCACGACCCACACCCAGGAAGGGCATACCACGACGGGGGGACCAGCGCCGCCCCAACCCCACCGAGCGCCGCACGACTCCCGGGGGCGCACCCCCCAACACACACCGCCGAAGCAAGCATCGGACGCCGTACGGATCACACCAGCGCACGCCCACGAGCCACCGGAAACCACACGGGGGATGGAGGGCACACCTACACGGGGAGAACGGGCCACACCCACAGAGGGAGCCGCAGGGAACGCCGCCGCGCGATGCACCACCACGCCCTCACCGCCAGGCGACGACCCCGGCCGCCACAAGGGCCACCTCACAGGCTCCGGAAGAGGACGAAGGCACGGCCACAGCGACCAGGGCTAGGGACCGAGACCCCCAGAGGACACGGGACCAGGGCACAGGCCCCCAGGGAGGGCAAGCCCACGGACGCCTACCCGACCCACCAGCCCGAGCGGCACGCCCAGGCCCCCACAGCACGGACCCAGCGAGACACCCACACCTAACCGCAGCCCCGAGCCAGCAGCCAGCCACACTCTGGCCCGCACTCCGCACCACGACACAAGCCAGACTGACCTCCACTGACCCATCACGGCACAACGCGAGACCACGGCACACCGCACCACAGCGCGCCACAGTGCAACGCGCCACAGCACGACGCGACGCGACGCGGCACAGAGAGGCACAACACGGCACGACTGACCCTAACCTGAAGGACTAACCGAAGCAAGCCACCGCACACCCCGGAAGGTGCCACACCAGCACGCCACACACCGGCACCGCAGGCCACACACGGGGCCACCGCGCGCCCGGCAACAACGGTGGCGGACCACCCAGAAGGTTAAAACCGGCACCGCAGAGGAGAAAGGACACGAACAACCCCAGCCCCCTAACCCAGAGCCACACGCAGCCGCCTGGCGCAGCCGCACAGCCGGCAGAGCCAGGACCTAACCCAGCAGGAAGGGGCGCCGAGCCCAGCGTGTACATAGCCCACCCCACCCATGGGGCCGGAACGGGGCCAAACAGAACGCAACCGCCAACAGCAGCCCGGAAGACCACACTGAATGCGGGCCAGTGCGTGCGCCAGCCCAGGGGAGGCAGAGGGAGGAACAGTCAGGCCCCCTCCCCCCAAAAAAAGAAACAGGGGGGGGAGGGGGGGGGGGCGCGAAAACAGCCCACAGCCACCAAACCGCCCGCCAACACCACAACAGGCGGCCAAACCCCCCAGCCAGAAGGCACCGAAGACAGGACCCCCAAAGAGGCACAGGGGGACCACCCAGCCAAAACCGGCAACACCAAGCCAGGAACAGCGGCCCACCGGGAAAGGGGTCACCGAAACATGCAGACACACACCACGAAAAAAAAAAGAGCCAGCAGCCCAGTCCGAAAGAAAGGGGATGGGGGGACAGGGGCCACAAGGCCCGGGACAGGGACACCCAGCAACCGACACCACAAAGTCAAACCAAGAAGAAAAAAAAGCGCAAAAAACACACCCCGACAACCCAGCCAAGAAGGGTGGAGCACAGCTCAGACCCGGGCCCAGCACGCACGCCCACGCCGCACACGGGAACCGGAAACGGCGGGGGGCAAGCGGAGCCGGCACGCAACCACACACGTCCCATAAGCAGGCCGAAACCTAAGCCCAACGCCGAACACAACAAACAGCAGGCAAAAGAGGGACAACACCACAAATGGTGCCCACACACACCCACCCAAGACCCCAGCCAGGACTGGCGGGGTTAACAAAACCCACACCCAACCGCAACCCGGACCGAAATACAAACGCCGCACAACAGTAGGAAATCCAGTGCCCATAGCCCGGGCACTGAGGCAGCCCGTGCCATGCAGGTGACCCGGCGAAAAGAGATCCAGAGACCGGGGGCAAGGCTGCATCCTAAGGCCTGCGCTGCTTTGGGACTCGAGGCGGAGCGTGCGACACCCAAGCGCCTCGCAACCCTAGTACCAAGAATGTGCATGCATGCCTTGGGAACGGGATACGCCAGGAAGTCCGGTGAACCTCTAAGGTTCCGCCCAAAGGAGGGGACGTGCGCAAGCACGGGGGCACACCCTCCCGGCGAGACAAGCAGGTCACGCTGGCGGCGATCAGCCCTCCTGGTGTTGCCCAGGGCCGCTTTGTTGGGGGCCAACAGTCAGGTCTAGCGGGATGTAAGCCGCCTCCCCTCTTCACGCGCGGAGCCTCTACCTGTTCTCACAGGGGCGACGCCAGGGGGAACCATGGGGCGCCTCTCCACGGCCGAGTGCACCTACCTACCAACCTCAGAAGTGTGCCCTTGGAAGCGACATTGGTCGACACTACACGGGTCATGAAACCTTCAAGTTTATGGCTGGATTCGGAGGCGCTGAAGGAAGTGCACGAAGTATGTCGACTCCAGGTGGATCACTCATTCACATTCGAGTGGGGCTTGGACTGCTGAAGCAACAGTCTGGATGCCAAGTAATGGCTGATTGGACAGTCTGGATGCCAAGTAATTGCTGATTTGACAGTCTGGATGCCAAGTAATGGCTGATCCGACAGTCAGCACGCCTTTAATGGTATCGACTGCCTTAATATTGCCCTCTGGAATTGACAGATGTATAGGCGTGTTGGTTGTTTGTCTGCTGGGCACTCAGCTTCGATAGCTGTGCCCAACGTTATGGTATTTCGACGGGCCCACAGCCTTGCTGTGGGTAGCGCCCGTGCAGTGTGCCTGGCGAAGTTGTCTTCGGCAGCTTCCGCCAAGACACAGCCGTGGCAGAGTCGAAAACGGCGTACAATCCAGGTGCTGACGACAGGTATACCATGTACTGTACCTCAGTGTGTGCATGTGTAACCATGGGTTTCCACCACAATTATGCTTCAGTAGCCAGCACATGTCGAGGTCCAACATTTTTTTTCTGGGCCTGCCCTTCGGGTTCGACCATGTGACGCCCGCCCAGAGGAATGAGACCTCTTTGAGGTCTCAAGGGGGGGGTAGTGTTATGGCTTCGAACAGCAGCAGCGCAAAAAACGCGCGAGTTGCAGTTGCAATGCAGAAGCATCTAATGCCAGTTGCGTGAATGAAGTGCTGTATGATACTTCGATCTCTGGGCAGGGTTTTTTTCCATTCGAATTTGTGAAATCTCTATGTATTGGTGCCCCGTTCAAAGATCCTGCGCAGAGGTTTGTCGATCTGGGATTTGGGATTTTCCAGAAACAAGAGGAACAAGAGGACAGGAGAGTTCCCAAGTCGTAAACCACAACAAGCAGCTTGTGAATCATAAGAAGCATCGAATGCCAGTTGCGTGAATGAAGTGCTGTATGATACTTCGATCTCTGGACAGGGTTTTTTGTCTTCGAATTTGTGAAGTGTCTATGCATTGGTGCCCCATCCAAAGATCCTGCGCAGAGGTTTGTCGATTTGGGATTTTGGATTTTCGAGAAACAAGAGGAACAAGAGGACAAGCGGGTTCCCAAGTCGTAAACCACAACAACGCTTGGGGTTCATGAGACATTTGAGGCGAGAGGGTGCGGCGTGACAACATTTTCGTTGCGGCAAGCTCTAAGGGTCCATTTTTTCTCTTTACCCCGTGGGCTATTTCAGCTGTATTTTGTGGGAAGGTTAGCCGCAAACAATTTACTTTGAGGAAAATTCTTGTGGGTTGACTCGTTGCACGGGAGCTGCTTTTCTGCACTTAGCTTTTGGCACAAAATCCCCACCGCCACCCTCATCAACGGACTAGGTTTTGGAGGCAACGGCGAGCTCCGGGCGCAAGGCACCGACCTTAACTGGTTCGTGGCGCGTCCAGGAGCTCAAGCTGCTCATTTAGTGGTGGCCTAGCTATGTTAACCCTCCATATGCTAACCTTCATCCTTAACCTTTGTGAGTCAGCCTACCAGCCGGCCTCCCCCCAGCTCCCTCACTCCCTGGCCTACATGTATGTCGAGTTTGGTCATATTGTGGCGATAAAAGCCTTCTCTTTCCTAGTTCCATTACATTTTTACTCAAACTTCCTTCGGTCATCCCCACTCCCCTTTTCAGACCCAAGTAATATTTTGTGAGGGGAGTGCAATGGAACAGTAAAGAGTAGGTTAATTAACCTTTAACCTGGTGACCTCATAAACTAATGGTATGGGATTGTGGGTTTAATAACAGGCGCTGACAAGAGCGCGTGCACAGTAGGATTGACGCGCGTGCCGTGCAATAGTTAAATCTAAGTTGAGATTTAAAGCGAGATTGGGGATTTGGTATAAAGTAATCTCGATTTTCAAATAGTATAAAGGTTACGGCACAATTGGTTTAGGTTACGGTGCTAGTTCAGATTCGGGAGAACATTGGGATGGTTAATGTATTGTAATCACATTTGTATTTAGGGTACATCGGAATTATGATGGTTTCAGCTCACATGTTGGAACCTGTGGATTACTTGGATATCAATTCCGTCGTCTTGCTGTTTGTTGTTCTTTGCTACACTTTGCTGCCTTCTTGTGTTCCCGTCTATGGTTTCCACCTTGGAGTTGCACCTAACCCCTACACGCTCTACTGGAAGGCCATGACAATGAGTGCTCAGGCCCTGCTGGCCTACCTGTTAAAGAACAAGAGAACACAGCGCCACTAGGCTGCTGTGGCCTCACGGAGACGCCCTCGCGCGTTTCTCTGCCAGGGCTTTGATGAAGTGCAGTTGTGTGTTGTGCGCACAGTGTGTTGCAAGCGTTGTTCTTGAAGAAGTCGTTTAGCCCTCGCCATTCCTGGCTGAGGCCCACTGTTGCTTGTGTGATCACCACCCTCTGTAGCGTGGGCGAAAGTAATATGCTGCTGCACTAATAAACCCTGTACCTTTTTCACCTGAGAACAAAGGCGGATGCAGGACAGTTTGAGGATGGGGAGCCTAACCAACCTCGCCGTATTATATGGGTCTTCGGCTAGAAAATGATACACTGTCCCCAAACTGTCCTATCAAACAAGCAAGCGTTAAGGACTCCGCCCGTTCTCTTATAGAACCCAGGGCAGAGCCCCAGGTAACCTAACAAGAGTTTTACCGCATGCACAGCGCGTGGCGTACAGCCCTTTAATGCATCATGCAGCATGCAGGGAACGGAGACGAGTCGAAGACAATGTTTTTCCTACAATTAACCCTACAATTTAACTTACCTCGAAGAAACTCAACCGGGAGGTGGGCTCCTCCTGGGCTCACTCACCTTACTCACCACGCATCATGTGTATGCCGAAGAACATCGAACGTAAGAGCAACCCTAAGCGTTTAAACAACCCTACGGCGATTTATAAGCAACCCTACTTTGACGCTACGGCGAATGCAGGCACGAGCAAGCACTTTCGTTTTGACCTGTGGAGAAAAGGAGGTAGTGAAGGGATGCACAAGGAAAGTGCCACCGCGTGTGAATGCCGAGATTGGGCACATGCATCGCGAGAACATCGCACACTCTAACCCTACGTGCGCACTGCGTGCTCCATTCGTCTGACATACGATTGATTCTTGGTTTTACCCGTGCAAAGCGAGAAAGGTGAGCACCCTTAGCCCCAACAAACGCAACTGTACCAACCCTAGCGTTTTAACGAAACAAACAACACGAACACAATGCATAAGTGTGTCATGACGGTAACATTCCTGAGAGGCGGGTTGTACGCCTGCTCTTTGGTGTGGCTACTTGTTTCATTCTTTTTCCTAAAGTGTTTAAAATTTTTGATGCGACTGTGGAAAATTTTCTTGAAAAAAAGGTTTCAAAATCACGGCTCATACTTTCTTCTTCTTGAGCCGTTGGAGCGTCTGCGCCTGTTTTGTGAGTACGGCTGGGTTGCGCTTTTTTGCGACTATAGGTTTTAAACAAAAGATGACCATTTCTAACGTGTTTTCGTCAACTTTTAGCGATATGACTTCTTAAATTGCTAATCCTTCCGCTAAACCACAGGATTCACACCCCGTTGGTTACATTTTCTATTTTGTTCATCTCGTGGAGTTTTGTGCACTCCATCAGCAGTATTGCTCCGCCCTGGCGCCTGGTCAGGACGTTTACTAAAACGCTGTTTGCACAGCAACGGCCGTCTGCATTACAGCGTTCAACCATACCCTAGTGGCTAACCATGTACACTCTAGGGAGGAGGTCCTGGGTTGAAACCCCACTCCCCCCAAATTTTCATCAAGAGCTTCCGCCACACGCTGGCGACTTTTGAAGAATGCCCCTTCGTAGGGACATCATCCACAGTACATTACACTGTTTTTCAAGGGTACCTACAGTGTATTAAGCTTCTATGTACTGATGAGAATGTCATATGCTAGTTTGAAGTATTTTCTGAGGTAATTTCAGGGTAATTTGAGCCCTTCAGTTGCTTGGCCATGCTGGCGAAGCCATATCCTGTGTCTGGCCCAACCTACATGCCCCAGATTCCTAACCTACTCCATTGCAAACCAAAAGGTGCACATGAGGTGCTTGGGACTGTTTGTGAGGCAAGACTAATGTCAGTTTACCGTATCAAAATCATTTGTTTTGTCCATTTATGATTGAACCTTTGTATTTAATCTTGCATTCTCTTTCTTCAGCCCTTCTGTGATACATTGGATTTCAAAACTATTAATTGATTCGATCCATATCCTGTTCATGCTCTACTTGCTGCTGTGGTCCTTTTTTCGGGCTCTAAAAACTTGCACGGTTTCATCAAAATCTTTGGGGCACTAATTGAGGATATTCTTTCCAAGAGCCGGCGCCAAGAGAGGTGTCGGTCCAAGGAAGCCAAGGCTATTGCCACCTCTAACATTGTGGTGAACCTGCCTGAGTTCTCTTGGAAAGACCCCAGAGAGTTCGCGGAGAGTTTGGGTTGATTCTTGAGGATGACCGGCCAGACTCACGCTAATGCGACGGCGAAGTGCGACCTGCTCTTGCCGTGTTGCAAGAACCAGTAGTTGGAGAAGCTCGTGACGAAGTCGGCCACATTTGCTGATGTGTTGGTTGCCTTTGAGAGGCAGTACCCCTCCTACGAGACCGACCTATCCATCCGGACTGAGTTCCAGACCTTGGCTATGTTGGCCAACAACCCCAAAGCTGCGCGTACCTCTGAACTAGTGGCCGACTTGGACCACTGGGTGGGGCGAGTGACACCCGGATCTTACGGCAGCGACGAGCAGCTGTTCTGGCTGGTGGCTAAGATCCCACGAGGCGTCTGGGATGAGTGTCGGCCAACCGCGGAGTGCAAGGCGAGAACCCTCACCTATGAGGATTTGTCTGTGCTTCTATTGGAGCTGGCTCTGCAGAACGAGAGTGACCAGCACCTCAATGCTTACCACCCTGGGGGCGGCAACTCTGGCACCCATGGCCGTGGCTATCAAGGACCACTACCCTTTGGAGAAAGGCAACTCCTAAGAATGCTTGGTACATGAGCAATGTCTAGGACATGTTTTGCTGTGACACCAGAGACGAGAAAGGCGGCCTAGTACATGCCCCTGCCTGTGACCGGCACGAAGGCTTCGTGGTGCAGGGCAAAAAGCAGCAGACCAACGCTGGTGGCAAGTCCACGATGCCCGACCACTACATGTGACCTATCATATGTGCCTTCTGCGGTCGCCGCAAGCACTACTAGGACGAGTGCTTCAGGGGAGGCAACAATTTAAGACCACTTTAATTCCAGACACCAAAATTTTGTACCCATTTTCGGTCCTAAATTTTGGGTGCAAAACCAGTCTCCCTCTGCCTACATTATATAGGGCCAGAATAAAATGGATGTTAAAATCAGCGCAGAAATTGACGTGGAGTGACTTTACAACAAAAACTAAAAAGTGTTGCATTGTAATGCCAAAGGTTGTGTAGTTCAAAACATTCTGGCAAAGAAAAAAGAAACATTGCAAATAGCTGTGAGAAGTAGCGAATATTTTGTAAAAAAAAAGAGAGAAAAGTTCTGAAAAGATTTGGTAATTTTCAAAGTATTTGGAAATAACTTTTTTGTTCGAAACTGAGCTAAGAGCATTATGATGTCCTCTCAAAAAAGAAGCCTAGTATGAAGTTTTGGTGACAAAACTAGCAGTTTGAGGGCTACCTGGTATCAAATTTTGGTGGTGAAACGCGAAAAAAATGGCAAAGTGCCTAAATTTAAAGCGTTTGAAACTGTTGCCCCCCTGTACCACAAACACTGCCTGTCTGTCAAGCTGAAGAGTGAGACCTAGAATTGGGGTCAAAGCGGCAAAAGCAACGGCGACAAAGGCAAAGGCAAGTCCAAGGGCCGTGGGAAGGGCCAAGAGTAAGGCAAAAGAGGACGTGGAGGCCCCGACAACAAGAAAGAGAAGAATCAGGACAAATCCGGGGCAGCAAAACACCGGGCCCATGGCCCGTTCCTAGACACAGGCTCAAGCAGAACAAGAACAACCAGCCAAGCGTGGCCATGCAGATGGGGACGAGTCCGGTCCACGCAAACACTCCGGCCTAATGCGGATGGTGCGAAAGTTTCGCAAGAAGGGGTTTGACATCACCCTTCCTGCGGAGTTCTGCCAGGGACGCACTAGGGGGTCTACAGATTTGGTGTTCTGGATACGTATCCGTCTTGGGGGACGAGAATACCTGGATACTGGGGCCAGTGTATCCACATGGTGCACAGCTGTGGGGACTGCGAAGTGGACGTGACTATCGGGACCCGGAGAATTGTCCACCGGTTCTACATGATGGATACCCAGGTTTTCGACTTCGTTCAGGGGACCGACTTCTTCGCCGAACATCCCCAGATTCTATCCCTCACGCTGCAAGCACCCTATGTCCTCCATGTTGACCATGGTGACGGACAGGAACCTGTACCACTGGAGCAGTCTGAGCAGACGTCAAGCTACCTGAGGGTATGCAAGAAAGAGCCTTCTGCCATGATGGTTGCCTCCAAAACGGAGGACTACCAGCTCCTTGGGGGTGTCCTCGACGAAGGTCTAAAGGAGTTGGGATACTCCAGGGAAGACCTCAGCTTGGAGTTGTTCGCCAGTGACAAGCAAAGGGCCCAATCACCGCACATTGGCCACCAACAGCCGCAAACCAACAACAGGCCGTATCTTGGGCTACGTGGCTCAAAACACAATTCTGAGGGCACCTCCCCCACTTTATATGGTTTCCGACCCTTCAAATTGCTCAAACAGACCTCGTCGGGCAGCTGGGTGGAGGTAAGCGGCAGCTTCTCCAATAGAGTACGCCAGTATTCATTTCCCGCTTGTTGGGGCGTTTCTGGCACATATCGTGGAGTATGAGTGCATCGAAGGGCTCTTCAGCACAAGGAAGTTAAGCTGCTGGTAGATTGTGCCAAATGTTTCCCTTCATTTCCCTTCATTGTGGGCGAAAAATAGCTGTTTTGGCCCAAAAATGGTGCAGACTAGGGAGGGCACTTATGCCCCGGGCCACTAGTGGTGATATTGGGGCTCAAACTCTGGATTTGGGAAGGCCATGTGTAAATGCAAAAAATGGCGCGAGTGGAGCAGAACCCAAAACGTTGGGACGAAGTACTGGCCAAAATGGAGGGGAGTAGTGCTTGCTACTTGTTGCTCACATACATGTTTGTATATCTGTGAAATCTTTTGGTCCTCGGGGAGTTGGCCTTCGGTTCAGTCAAACACGGCGGGAAAATGTTGTGCAAAAAAACAACCAACTCAAAGAGGGCGGGGTTTGTACCATGACACCTTCAATAATACTATCAACGTGAATTGTACAGAGCAGCGAATTCCTGCCTGTTGCCATTGGATAGAAGGTGTCCAAAATCCGCTCCTTCTGCATCATAGAATAGCACGCAAGGAGCTGATACACGTCAGGTAACCTTAGCGAGGCTTTCTTGTGGAGATACTAATGGCTGCATGAGTTAGAGGAGAAATTGGGCCATCAGAGTCCCGAGGAAACACCAGCCAAAGGTATGTGCACCACTTTGGCTGGCCTGTGGTGAAACTTCTCTGTGGATAAAGGTGTGTGACTTATGGGGCACACACATAAAAAAAGGGTCACATCACAGGAACACAACCAAAGGAGGCATCAAAGGCGTGCGGTGCTCTGACTCCAATGTATCATGGGGTTGTGCTGCGGCCATGGAGTGCTTTGCTTTGCTGGCAATTACCCCTGATCTGGCAAACACTGTGTTGATACTCACGGCGCTGCCTTGTCATGCAGCACAACGGGCTGCGGGTGAACCTCACCTGAGCTGGTTTCCAGTAACACCCCATTGGCCTGCGCCTCCTGGAAAAGAGGGGTGGAGTGGGGGCAATCCCTAGCGCGTAATATTGGCCCTTGTTTGCTTCCTTGTTTGCACACACATTGTTGTCAACGCAATTTTATTCACCGCCCCGATCTGCCCCTTATGGTTGTGACATAATTTACTGGTGGAGGGTTTGGGCCCAAAAACACGGGGTCGCGGGAACACTGCCTACAACCCCCCCCGGGGGGGGGGGGGGGGGGGGCGACTCCGCATTTCCGGACGCCAACCAACCCCCCCAACTGGCTGTTTGCCGGAGGCCCCCTTGGGGGGGTAGTTGGCGTCCTGGGACCCGCGGAGTCGCCCCCCCCGCCCACCCCCCAGGGGGCCTACAACCTAATCTTTTTCTTGGCAATCGCTTTGCCCTGGATCGCCTTCACTGAAGGTTTCGGTAACGGCTCCTTTTCCATGAATGAAGATGCCACGGTACCCTCCTTCGACACATCGTGCATTAACTGCCTTGCAGACACCGCGTTTGGATGGCCCGTTGTAGCACTGCCCCCAGCCCCTTGCATCCCGGCAGCAGCACTGCCCCCAGCCCCTTGCATCCCGGCAGCAGCACTGCCCCCGGCCCCTTGCATCCCGGCAGCAGCACTGCCCCCAGCCCCTTGCATCCCGGCAGCAGCACTGCCCCCGGCCCCTTGCATCCCGGCAGCAGCACTGCCCCCAGCCCCTTGCATCCCGGCAGCAGCACTGCCCCCAGCCCCTTGCATCCCGGCAGCAGCACTGCCCCCAGCCCCTTGCATCCCGGCAGCAGCACTGCCCCCGGCCCCTTGCATCCCGGCAGCAGCACTGCCCCCAGCCCCTTGCATCCCGGCAGCAGCACTGCCCCCAGCCCCTTGCATCCTGGCAGCAGCACTGCCCCCAGCCCCTTGCATCCCGGCAGCAGCACTGCCCCCAGCCCCTTGCATCCCGGCAGCACCACTGCCCCCAGGCGCTTGCATCCCGGCAGCAGCACTGCCCCCAGCCCCTTGCATCCCGGCAGCAGCACTGCCCCCGGCCCCTTGCATCCCGGCAGCAACACTGCCCCCAGCCCCTTGCATCCCGGCAGCAGCACTGCCCCCAGCCCCTTGCATCCCGGCAGCAGCACTGCCCCCAGCCCCTTGCATCCCGGCAGCAGCACTGCCCCCGGCCCCTTGCATCCCGGCAGCAGCACTGCCCCCGGCCCCTTGCATCCCGGCAACAGCACTGCCCCCAGCCCCTTGCATCCCGGCAGCAGCACTGCCCCCGGCCCCTTGCATCCCGGCAGCAGCACTGCCCCCGGCCCCTTGCATCCCGGCAGCAGCACTGCCCCCAGCCCCTTGCATCCCGGCAGCAGCACTGCCCCCAGCCCCTTGCATCCCGGCAGCAGCACTGCCCCCAGCCCCTTGCATCCCGGCAACAGCACTGCCCCCAGCCCCTTGCATCCCGGCAGCAGCACTGCCCCCAGCCCCTTGCATCCCGGCAGCAGCACTGCCCCCAGCCCCTTGCATCCCGGCAGCAGCACTGCCCCCGGCTCCTTGCATCCCGGCAGCAGCAATGCCCCCAGCCCATTGCATCCCGGCAGCAGCACTGCCCCCAGCCCCTTGCATCCCGGCAGCAGCACTGCCCCCAGCCCCTTGCATCCCGGCAGCACCACTGCCCCCGGCCCCTTGCATCCCGGCAGCAGCACTGCCCCCAGCCCCTCGCATCCCGGCAGCAGCACCTGCACCCAGCCCCTTGCATCCTGGCAGCAGCACTGCCCCCGGCCCCTTGCATCCCGGCAGCAGCACTGCCCCCAGCCCCTTGCATCCCGGCAGCAGCACTGCCCCCAGCCCCTTGCATCCCGGCAGCAGCACTGCCCCCGGCCCCTTGCATCCCGGCAGCAGCACTGCCCCCGGCCCCTTGCATCCCGGCAGCAGCACTGCCCCCGGCCCCTTGCATCCCGGCAGCAGCACTGCCCCCGGCCCCTTGCATCCCGGCAGCAGCACTGCCCCCGGCGCCTTGCATCCCGGCAGCAGCACTGCCCCCAGCCCCTTGCATCCCGGCAGCAGCACTGCCCCCGGCCCCTTGCATCCCGGCAGCACCACTGCCCCCAGCCCCTTGCATCCCGGCAGCAGCACTGCCCCCAGCCCCTTGCATCCCGGCAGCAGCACTGCCCCCAGCCCCTTGCATCCCGGCAGCAGCACTGCCCCCGGCCCCTTGCATCCCGGCAGCAGCACTGCCCCCGGCCCCTTGCATCCCGGCAACAGCACTGCCCCCAGCCCCTTGCATCCCGGCAGCAGCACTGCCCCCGGCCCCTTGCATCCCGGCAGCAGCACTGCCCCCGGCCCCTTGCATCCCGGCAGCAGCACTGCCCCCAGCCCCTTGCATCCCGGCAGCAGCACTGCCCCCAGCCCCTTGCATCCCGGCAGCAGCACTGCCCCCAGCCCCTTGCATCCCGGCAACAGCACTGCCCCCAGCCCCTTGCATCCCGGCAGCAGCACTGCCCCCAGCCCCGTGCATCCCGGCAGCAGCACTGCCCCCAGCCCCTTGCATCCCGGCAGCAGCACTGCCCCCAGCCCCTTGCATCCCGGCAGCAGCACTGCCCCCAGCCCCTTGCATCCCGGCAGCAGCACTGCCCCCAGCCCCTTGCATCCCGGCAGCACCACTGCCCCCGGCTCCTTGCATCCCGGCAGCAGCACTGCCCCCAGCCCCTTGCATCCCGGCAGCAGCACTGCCCCCAGCCCCTTGCATCCCGGCAGCAGCACTGCCCCCAGCCCCTTGCATCCCGGCAGCACCACTGCCCCCGGCCCCTTGCATCCCGGCAGCAGCACTGCCCCCAGCCCCTCGCATCCCGGCAGCAGCACCTGCACCCAGCCCCTTGCATCCTGGCAGCAGCACTGCCCCCGGCCCCTTGCATCCCGGCAGCAGCACTGCCCCCAGCCCCTTGCATCCCGGCAGCAGCACTGCCCCCAGCCCCTTGCATCCCGGCAGCAGCACTGCCCCCGGCCCCTTGCATCCCGGCAGCAGCACTGCCCCCAGCCCCTTGCATCCCGGCAGCAGCACTGCCCCCAGCCCCTTGCATCCCGGCAGCGGCACTGCCCCCGGCCCCTTGCATCCCGGCAGCAGCACTGCCCCCGGCCCCTTGCATCCCGGCAGCAGCACTGCCCCCGGCCCATTGCATCCCGGCAGCACCACTGCCCCCAGCCCCTCGCATCCCGGCAGCAGCACTGCCCCCGGCCCCTTGCATCCCGGCAGCAGCACTGCCCCCAGCCCCTTGCATCCCGGCAGCACCACTGCCCCCAGCCCCTTGCATCCCGGCAGCAGCACTGCCCCCAGCCCCTTGCATCCCGGCAGCAGCACTACCCCCAGCCCCTTGCATCCCGGCAGCAGCACTGCCCCCGGCCCCTTGCATCCCGGCAGCACCACTGCCCGCAGCCCCTTGCATCCCGGCAGCAGCACTGCCCCCAGCCCCTTGCATCCCGGCAGCAGCACTGCCCCCAGCCCCTTGCATCCCGGCAGCAGCACTGCCCCCGGCCCCTTGCATCCCGGCAGCAGCACTGCCCCCAGCCCCTTGCATCCGGGCAGCACCACTGCCCCCAGCCCCTTGCATCCCGGCAGCAGCACTGCCCCCAGCCCCTTGCATCCCGGCAGCGGCACTGCCCCCGGCCCCTTGCATCCCGGCAGCAGCACTGCCCCCAGCCCCTTGCATCCCGGCAGCAGCACTGCCCCCGGCCCCTTGCATCCCGGCAGCACCACTGCCCCCAGCCCCTTGCATCCCGGCAGCACCACTGCCCCCAGCCCCTTGCATCCCGGCAGCAGCACCACCCCCAGCCCCTTGCATCCCGGCAGCAGCACTGCCCCCAGCCCCTTGCATCCCGGCAGCACCGCTGCCCCCAGCCCCTTGCATCCCGGCAGCAGCACTGCCCCCAGCCCCTTGCATCCCGGCAGCGGCACTGCCCCCGGCCCCTTGCATCCCGGCAGCAGCACTGCCCCCGGCCCCTTGCATCCCGGCAGCAGCACTGCCCCCGGCCCCTTGCATCCCGGCAGGACCACTGCCCCCAGCTCCTCGCATCCCGGCAGCAGCACTGCCCCCGGCCCCTTGCATCCCGGCAGCAGCACTGCCCCCAGACCCTTGCATCCCGGCAGCACCACTGCCCCCAGCCCCTTGCATCCCGGCAGCAGCACTGCCCCCAGCCCCTTGCATCCCGGCAGCAGCACTACCCCCAGCCCCTTGCATCCCGGCAGCAGCACTGCCCCCGGCCCCTTGCATCCCGGCAGCACCACTGCCCCCAGCCCCTTGCATCCCGGCAGCAGCACTGCCCCCAGCCCCTTGCATCCCGGCAGCAGCACTGCCCCCAGCCCCTTGCATCCCGGCAGCAGCACTGCCCCCGGCCCCTTGCATCCCGGCAGCAGCACTGCCCCCAGCCCCTTGCATCCGGGCAGCACCACTGCCCCCAGCCCCTTGCATCTCGGCAGCAGCACTGCCCCCAGCCCCTTGCATCCCGGCAGCGGCACTGCCCCCGGCCCCTTGCATCCCGGCAGCAGCACTGCCCCCAGCCCCTTGCATCCCGGCAGCACCACTGCCCCCGGCGGCTTGCATCCTGGCAGCAGCACTGCCCCCGGCCCCTTGCATCCCGGCAGCAGCACTGTCCCCAGCCCCTTGCATCCCGGCAGCAGCACTGCCCCCAGCCCCTTGCATCCCGGCAGCAGCACTGCCCCCGGCCCCTTGCATCCCGGCAGCAGCACTGCCCCCGGCTACTTGCATCCCGGCAGCAGCACTGCCCGCAGCCCCTTGCATCCCGGCAGCAGCACTGCCCCTGGCCCCTTGCATCCCGGCAGCATCACTGCCCCCAGCCCCTTGCATCCCGGCAGCAGCACTGCCCCCAGCCCCTTGCATCCCGGCAGCAGCACTGCCCCCAGCCCCTTGCATCCCGGCAGCAGCACTGCCCCCGGCACCTTGCATCCCGGCAGCAGCACTGCCCCCGGCCCCTTGCATCCCGGCAGCACCACTGCCCCCGGCCCCTTGCATCCCGGCAGCACCACTGCCCCCGGCCCCTTGCATCCCGGCAGCAGCACTGCCCCCAGCCCCTTGCATCCCGGCAGCAGCACTACCCCCAGCCCCTTGCATCCCGGCAGCAGCACTGCCCCCGGCCCCTTGCATCCCGGCAGCACCACTGCCCCCAGCCCCTTGCATCCCGGCAGCACCACTGCCCCCAGCCCCTTGCATCCCGGCAGCAGCACTGCCCCCAGCCCCTTGCATGCCGGCAGCAGCACTGCCCCCGGCCCCTTGCATCCCGGCAGCAGCACTGCCCCCGGCCCCTTGCATCCCGGCAGCAGCACTGCCCCCAGCCCCTTGCATCCCGGCAGCAGCACTGCCCCCAGCCCCTTGCATCCCGGCAGCAGCACTGCCCCCAGCCCCTTGCATCCCGGCAGCAGCACTGCCCCCAGCCCATTGCATCCCGGCAGCAGCACTGCCCCCAGCCCCTTGCATCCCGGCAGCAGCACTGCCCCCAGCCCCTTGCATCCCGGCAGCAGCACTGCCCCCGGCCCCTTGCATCCCGGCAGCACCACTGCCCCCGGCCCCTTGCATCCGGGCAGCACCACTGCCCCCGGCCCCTTGCATCCCGGCAGCACCACTGCCCCCAGCCCCTTGCATCCCGGCAGCAGCACTGCCCCCAGCCCCTTGCCTCCCAGCAGCAGCACTGCCCCCAGCCCCTTGCATCCCGGCAGCAGCACTGCCCCCAGCCCCTTGCATCCCAGCAGCAGCACTGCCACCGGCCCCTTGCATCCCGGCAGCACCACTGCCCCCGGCCCCTTGCATCCCGGCAGCAGCACTGCCCCCGGCCCCTTGCATCCCGGCAGCAGCACTGCCCCCAGCCCCTTGCATCCCGGCAGCAGCACTGCCCCCGGCCCCTTGCATCCCGGCAGCAGCACTGCCCCCAGCCCCTTGCATCCCGGCAGCAGCACTGCCCCCGGCCCCTTGCATCCCGGCAGCAGCACTGCCCCCAGCCCCTTGTATCCCGGCAGCACCACTGCCCCCGGCCCCTTGCATCCCGGCAGCAGCACTGCCCCCAGCCCCTTGCATCCCGGCAGCACCACTGCCCCCGGCCCCTTGCATCCCGGCAGCAGCACTGCCCCCGGCCCCTTGCATCCCGGCAGCAGCACTGCCCCCAGCCCCTTGCATCCCGGCAGCAGCACTGCCCCCAGCCCCTTGCATCCCGGCAGCAGCACTGCCCCCGGCCCCTTGCATCCCGGCAGCAGCACTGCCCCCAGCCCCTTGCATCCCGGCAGCAGCACTGCCCCCAGCCCCTTGCATCCCGGCAGCAGCACTGCCCCCAGCCCCTTGCATCCCGGCAGCAGCACTGCCCCCAGCCCCTTGCATCCTGGCAGCAGCACTGCCCCCGGCCCCTTGCATCCCGGCAGCAGCACTGCCCCCAGCCCCTTGCATCCCGGCAGCAGCACTGCCCCCAGCCCCTTGCATCCCGGCAGCAGCACTGCCCCCAGCCCCTTGCATCCCGGCAGCAGCACTGCCCCCGGCCCCTTGCATCCCGGCAGCAGCACTGCCCCTAGCCCCTTGCATCCCGGCAGCAGCACTGCCCCCGGCCCCTTGCATCCCGGCAGCAGCACTGCCCCCGGCCCCTTGCATCCCGGTAGCAGCACTGCCCCCAGCCCCTTGCATCCCGGCAGCAGCACTGCCCCCAGCCCCTTGCATCCCGGCAGCAGCACTGCCCCCAGCCCCTTGCATCCCGGCAGCAGCACTGCCCCCAGCCCCTTGCATCCCGGCAGCACCACTGCCCCCGGCCCCTTGCATCCCGGCAGCAGCACTGCCCCCGGCCCCTTGCATCCCGGCAGCAGCACTGCCCCCAGCCCCTTGCATCCCGGCAGCAGCACTGCCCCCGGCCCCTTGCATCCCGGCAGCAGCACTGCCCCCAGCCCCTTGCATCCCGGCAGCAGCACTGCCCCCAGCCCCTTGCATCCCGGCAGCAGCACTGCCCCCAGCCCCTTGCATCCCGGCAGCACCACTGCCCCCGGCCCCTTGCATCCCGGCAGCAGCACTGCCCCCAGCCCCTTGCATCCCGGCAGCACCACTGCCCCCGGCCCCTTGCATCCCGGCAGCAGCACTGCCCCCAGCCCCTTGCATCCCGGCAGCAGCACTGCCCGCAGCCCATTGCATCCCGGCAGCAGCACTGCCCCCAGCCCCTTGCATCCCGGCAGCAGCACTGCCCCCAGCCCCTTGCATCCCGGCAGCAGCACTGCCCCCGGCCCCTTGCATCCCGGCAGCACCACTGCCCCCGGCCCCTTGCATCCCGGCAGCACCACTGCCCCCGGCCCCTTGCATCCCGGCAGCAGCACTGCCCCCAGCCCCTTGCATCCCGGCAGCAGCACTGCCCCCAGCCCCTTGCATCCCAGCAGCAGCACTGCCCCCAGCCCCTTGCATCCCGGCAGCAGCACTGCCCCCGGCCCCTTGCATCCCGGCAGCACCACTGCCCCCGGCCCCTTGCATCCCGGCAGCAGCACTGCCCCCAGCCCCTTGCATCCCGGCAGCACCACTGCCCCCGGCCCCTTGCATCCCGGCAGCAGCACTGCCCCCAGCCCCTTGCATCCCGGCAGCAGCACTGCCCGCAGCCCATTGCATCCCGGCAGCAGCACTGCCCCCAGCCCCTTGCATCCCGGCAGCAGCACTGCCCCCAGCCCCTTGCATCCCGGCAGCAGCACTGCCCCCGGCCCCTTGCATCCCGGCAGCACCACTGCCCCCGGCCCCTTGCATCCCGGCAGCACCACTGCCCCCGGCCCCTTGCATCCCGGCAGCAGCACTGCCCCCAGCCCCTTGCATCCCGGCAGCAGCACTGCCCCCAGCCCCTTGCATCCCAGCAGCAGCACTGCCCCCAGCCCCTTGCATCCCGGCAGCAGCACTGCCCCCAGCCCCTTGCCTCCCAGCAGCAGCACTGCCACCGGCCCCTTGCATCCCGGCAGCACCACTGCCCCCGGCCCCTTGCATCCCGGCAGCAGCACTGCCCCCGGCCCCTTGCATCCCGGCAGCACCACTGCCCCCAGCCCCTTGCATCCCGGCAGCAGCACTGCCCCCGGCCCCTTGCATCCCGGCAGCAGCACTGCCCCCAGCCCCTTGCATCCCGGCAGCAGCACCGCCCCCGGCCCCTTGCATCCCGGCAGCAGCACTGCCCCCAGCCCCTTGTATCCCGGCAGCACCACTGCCCCCGGCCCCTTGCATCCCGGCAGCAGCACTGCCCCCAGCCCCTTGCATCCCGGCAGCACCACTGCCCCCGGCCCCTTGCATCCCGGCAGCAGCACTGCCCCCGGCCCCTTGCATCCCGGCAGCAGCACTGCCCCCAGCCCCTTGCATCCCGGCAGCAGCACTGCCCCAAGCCCCTTGCATCCCGGCAGCAGCACTGGCCCCGGCCCCTTGCATCCCGGCAGCAGCACTGCCCCCAGCCCCTTGCATCCCGGCAGCAGCACTGCCCCCAGCCCCTTGCATCCCGGCAGCAGCACTGCCCCCAGCCCCTTGCATCCCGGCAGCACCACTGCCTCCGGCCCCTTGCATCCCGGCAGCAGCACTGCCCCCGGCCCCTTGCATCCCGGCAGCAGCACTGCCCCCGGCCCCTTGCATCCCGGCAGCAGCACTGCCCCCAGCCCGTTGCATCCCGGCAGCAGCACTGCCCCCAGCCCCTTGCATCCCGGCAGCAGCACTGCCCCCAGCCCCTTGCATCCCGGCAGCAGCACTGCCCCCAGCCCCTTGCATCCCGGCAGCACCACTGCCCCCGGCCCCTTGCATCCCGGCAGCAGCACTGCCCCCGGCCCCTTGCATCCCGGCAGCAGCACTGCCCCCAGCCCCTTGCATCCCGGCAGCAGCACTGCCCCCGGCCCCTTGCATCCCGGCAGCAGCACTGCCCCCAGCCCCTTGCATCCCGGCAGCAGCACTGCCCCCAGCCCCTTGCATCCCGGCAGCAGCACCACCCCCGGCCCCTTGCATCCCGGCAGCAGCACTGCCCCCGGCCCCTTGCATCCCGGCAGCAGCACTGCCCCCAGCCCCTCGCATCCCGGCAGCAGCACTGCCCCCGGCCCCTTGCATCCCGGCAGCAGCACTGCCCCCAGCCCCTTGCATCCCGGCAGCACCACTGCCCCCAGCCCCTTGCATCCCGGCAGCAGCACTGCCCCCAGCCCCTTGCATCCCGGCAGCAGCACTACCCCCAGCCCCTTGCATCCCGGCAGCACCACTGCCCCCAGCCCCTTGCATCCCGGCAGCAGCACTGCCCCCAGCCCCTTGCATCCCGGCAGCAGCACTGCCCCCGGCCCCTTGCATCCCGGCAGCAGCACTGCCCCCGGCCCCTTGCATCCCGGCAGCAGCACTGCCCCCAGCCCCTTGCATCCGGGCAGCACCACTGCCCCCGGCCCCTTGCATCCCGGCAGCAGCACTGCCCCCGGCCCCTTGCATCCCGGCAGCAGCACTGCCCCCGGCCCCTTGCATCCCGGTAGCAGCACTGCCCCCAGCCCCTTGCATCCCGGCAGCAGCACTGCCCCCAGCCCCTTGCATCCCGGCAGCAGCACTGCCCCCAGCCCCTTGCATCCCGGCAGCAGCACTGCCCCCAGCCCCTTGCATCCCGGCAGCAGCACTGCCCCCGGCCCCTTGCATCCCGGCAGCAGCACTGCCCCCAGCCCCTTGCATCCCGGCAGCAGCACTGCCCCCGGCCCCTTGCATCCCGGCAGCAGCACTGCCCCCGGCCCCTTGCATCCCGGCAGCACCACTGCCCCCGGCCCCTTGCATCCCGGCAGCAGCACTGCCCCCAGCCCCTTGCATCCCGGCAGCACCACTGCCCCCGGCCCCTTGCATCCCGGCAGCAGCACTGCCCCCAGCCCCTTGCATCCCGGCAGCACCACTGCCCCCGGCCCCTTGCATCCCGGCAGCAGCACTGCCCCCGGCCCCTTGCATCCCGGCAGCAGCACTGCCCCCGGCCCCTTGCATCCCGGCAGCAGCACTGCCCCCAGCCCCTTGCATCCCGGCAGCAGCACTGCCCCTAGCCCCTTGCATCCCGGCAGCAGCACTGCCCCCAGCCCCTTGCATCCCGGCAGCAGCACTGCCCCCAGCCCCTTGCATCCCGGCAGCAGCACTGCCCCCGGCCCCTTGCATCCCGGCAGCAGCACTGCCCCCGGCCCCTTGCATCCCGGCAGCAGCACTGCCCCCAGCCCCTTGCATCCCGGCAGCATCACTGCCCCCAGCCCCTTGCATCCCGGCAGCAGCACTGCCCCCAGCCCCTTGCATCCCGGCAGCAGCACTGCCCCCAGCCCCTTGCATCCCGGCAGCAGCACTGCCCCCAGCCCCTTGCATCCCGGCAGCAGCACTGCCCCCGGCCCCTTGCATCCCGGCAGCAGCACTGCCCCCAGCCCCTTGCATCCCGGCAGCAGCACTGCCCCCGGCCCCTTGCATCCCGGCAGCAGCACTGCCCCCGGCCCCTTGCATCCCGGCAGCAGCACTGCCCCCGGCCCCTTGCATCCCGGCAGCAGCACTGCCCCCGGCCCCTTGCATCCCGGCAGCAGCACTGCCCCTGGCCCCTTGCATCCCGGCAGCAGCACTGCCCCCGGCCCCTTGCATCCCGGCAGCAGCACTGCCCCCAGCCCCTTGCATCCCGGCAGCAGCACTGCCCCCGGCCCCTTGCATCCCGGCAGCAGCACTGCCCCTGGCCCCTTGCATCCCGGCAGCAGCACTACCCCCAGCCCCTTGCATCCCGGCAGCAGCACTGCCCCCGGCCCCTTGCATCCCGGCAGCAGCACTGCCCCCAGCCCCTTGCATCCCGGCAGCAGCACTGCCCCCGGCCCCTTGCATCCCGGCAGCAGCACTGCCCCCGGCCCCTTGCATCCCGGCAGCAGCACTGCCCCCCACCCCTTGCATCCCGGCAGCAGCACTGCCCCCAGCCCCTTGCATCCCGGCAGCAGCACTGCCCCCAGCCCCTTGCATCCCGGCAGCAGCACTGCCCCCAGCCCCTTGCATCCCGGCAGCACCACTGCCCCCGGCCCCTTGCATCCCGGCAGCAGCACTGCCCCCGGCCCCTTGCATCCCGGCAGCACCACTGCCCCCGGCCCCTTGCATCCCGGCAGCAGCACTGCCCCCAGCCCCTTGCATCCCGGCAGCAGCACTGCCCCCAGCCCCTTGCATCCCAGCAGCAGCACTGCCCCCAGCCCCTTGCATCCCGGCAGCAGCACTGCCCCCGGCCCCTTGCATCCCGGCAGCAACACTGCCCCCGGCCCCTTGCATCCTGGCAGCAGCACTGCCCCCAGCCCCTTGCATCCCGGCAGCACCACTGCCCCCAGCCCCTTGCATCCCGGCAGCACCACTGCCCCCAGCCCCTTGCATCCCGGCAGCACCACTGCCCCCGGCCCCTTGCATCCCGGCAGCAGCACTGCCCCCAGCCCCTTGCATCCCGGCAGCACCACTGCCCCCAGCCCCTTGCATCCCGGCAGCAGCACTGCCCCCGGCCCCTTGCATCCCGGCAGCAACACTGCCCCCAGCCCCTTGCATCCCGGCAGCAGCACTGCCCCCGGCCCCTTGCATCCCGGCAGCAGCACTGCCCCCGGCCCCTTGCATCCCGGCAGCACCACTGCCCCCGGCCCCTTGCATCCCGGCTGCACCACTGCCCCCGGCCCCTTGCATCCCGGCAGCAGCACTGCCCCCAGCCCCTTGCATCCCGGCAGCAGCACTGCCCCCGGCCCCTTGCATCCCGGCAGCAGCACTGCCCCCGGCCCCTTGCATCCCAGCAGCAGCACTGCCCCCGGCCCCTTGCATCCCAGCAGCAGCACTGCCCGCAGCCCCTTGCATCCCGGCGGCAGCACTGCCCCCAGCCCCTTGCATCCCGGCAGCAGCACTGCCCCCAGCCCCTTGCATCCCGGAAGCACCACTGCCCCCAGCCCCTTGCATCCCGGCAGCACCACTGCCCCCGGCCCCTTGCATCCCGGCAGCAGCACTGCCCCCAGCTCCTTGCATCCAGGCAGCAGCACTGCCCCCAGCCCCTTGCATCCCGGCAGCAGCACTGCCCCGGGCCCCTTGCATCCCGGCAGCAGCACTGCCCCCGGCCCCTTGCATCCCGGCAGCACCACTGCCCCCAGCCCCTTGCATCCCGGCAGCAGCACTGCCCCCGGCCCCTTGCATCCCGGCAGCACCACTGCCCCCAGCCCCTTGCATCCCGGCAGCAGCGCTGCCCCCAACCCCCTGCATCCCGGCAGCACCACTGCCCCCGGCCCCTTGCATCCCGGCAGCACCACTGCCCCCAGCCCCTTGCATCCCGGCAGCAGCACTGCCCCCGGCCCCTTGCATCCCGGCAGCAGCACTGCACCCGGCCCCTTGCATCCCAGCAGCAGCACTGCCCCCAGCCCCTTGCATCCCGGCAGCAGCACTGCCCCCAGCCCCTTGCATCCCAGCAGCAGCACTGCCCCTAGCCCCTTGCATCCCGGAAGCACCATTGCCCCCAGCCCCTTGCATCCCGGCAGCACCACTGCCCCCGGCCCCTTGCATCCCGGCAGCGGCACTGCCCCCAGCTCCTTGCATCCAGGCAGCAGCACTGCCCCCAGCCCCTTGCATCCCGGCAGTAGCACTGCCCCCAGCCCCTTGCATCCCGGCAGCAGCACTGCCCCCAGCCCCTTGCATCCCGGCAGCAGCACTGCCCCTGGCCCCTTGCATCCCGGCAGCACCACTGCCCCCAGCCCCTTGCATCCCGGCAGCAGCACTGCCCCCGGCCCCTTGCATCCCGTCAGCAGCACTGCCCCCAGCCCCTTGCATCCCCGCAGCAGCACTGCCCCCGGCCCCTTGCATCCCGGCAGCAGCACTGCCCCCAGCCCCTTGCATCCCGGCAGCAGCACTGCCCCCAGCCCCTTGCATCCCGGCAGCACCACTGCCCCCAGCCCCTTGCATCCCGGCAGCACCACTGCCCCCGGCCCCTTGCATCCCGGCAGCAGCACTGCCCCCGGCCCCTTGCATCCCGGCAGCACCACTGCCCCCGGCCCCTTGCATCCCGGCAGCACCACTGCCCCCGGCCCCTTGCATCCCGGCAGCAGCACTGCCCCCAGCCCCTTGCATCCCGGCAGCAGCACTGCCCCCGGCCCCTTGCATCCCGGCAGCAGCACTGCCCCCGGCCCCTTGCATCCGAGCAGCAGCACTGCCCCCGGCCCCTTGCATCCCAGCAGCAGCACTGCCCCCAGCCCCTTGCATCCCGGCGGCAGCAATGCCCCCAGCCCCTTGCATCCCGGCAGCAGCACTGCCCCCAGCCCCTTGCATCCCGGAAGCACCACTGCCCCCAGCCCCTTGCATCCCGGCAGCACCACTGCCCCCGGCCCCTTGCATCCCGGCAGCAGCACTGCCCCCAGCTCCTTGCATCCAGGCAGCAGCACTGCCCCCAGCCCCTTGCATCCCGGCAGCACCACTGCCCCGGGCCCCTTGCATCCCGGCAGCAGCACTGCCCCCGGCCCCTTGCATCCCGGCAGCACCACTGCCCCCAGCCCCTTGCATCCCGGCAGCAGCACTGCCCCCGGCCCCTTGCATCCCGGCAGCACCACTGCCCCCAGCCCCTTGCATCCCGGCAGCAGCACTGCCCCCAACCCCCTGCATCCCGGCAGCACCACTGCCCCCGGCCCCTTGCATCCCGGCAGCACCACTGCCCCCAGCCCCTTGCATCCCGGCAGCAGCACTGCCCCCGGCCCCTTGCATCCCGGCAGCAGCACTGCACCCGGCCCCTTGCATCCCAGCAGCAGCACTGCCCCCAGCCCCTTGCATCCCGGCAGCAGCACTGCCCCCAGCCCCTTGCATCCCAGCAGCAGCACTGCCCCTAGCCCCTTGCATCCCGGAAGCACCATTGCCCCCAGCCCCTTGCATCCCGGCAGCACCACTGCCCCCGGCCCCTTGCATCCCGGCAGCGGCACTGCCCCCAGCTCCTTGCATCCAGGCAGCAGCACTGCCCCCAGCCCCTTGCATCCCGGCAGTAGCACTGCCCCCAGCCCCTTGCATCCCGGCAGCAGCACTGCCCCCAGCCCCTTGCATCCCGGCAGCAGCACTGCCCCTGGCCCCTTGCATCCCGGCAGCACCATTGCCCCCAGCCCCTTGCATCCCGGCAGCAGCACTGCCCCCGGCCCCTTGCATCCCGTCAGCAGCACTGCCCCCAGCCCCTTGCATCCCGGCAGCAGCACTGCCCCCGGCCCCTTGCATCCCGGCAGCAGCACTGCCCCCAGCCCCTTGCATCCCGGCAGCAGCACTGCCCCCAGCCCCTTGCATCCCGGCAGCACCACTGCCCCCAGCCCCTTGCATCCCGGCAGCACCACTGCCCCCGGCCCCTTGCATCCCGGCAGCAGCACTGCCCCCAGCTCCTTGCATCCAGGCAGCAACACTGCCCCCAGCCCCTTGCATCCCGGCAGCAGCACTGCCCCCAGCCCCTTGCATCCCGGCAGCAGCACTGCCCCCAGCCCCTTGCATCCCGGCAGCAGCACTGCCCCCAGCCCCTTGCATCCCGGCAGCAGCACTGCCCCCAGCTCCTTGCATCCCGGCAGCAGCACTGCCCCCGGCCCCTTGCATCCCGGCAGCAGCACTGCCCCCAGCCCCTTGCATCCCGGCAGCAGCACTGCCCCCGGCCCCTTGCATCCCGGCAGCACCACTGCCCTCAGCCCCTTGCATCCCGGCAGCAGCACTGCCCCCAGCCCCTTGCATCCCGGCAGCACCACTGCCCCCGGCCCCTTGCATCCCGGCAGCACCACTGCCCCCAGCCCCTTGCATCCCGGCAGCAGCACTGCCCCCGGCTCCTTGCATCCCGGCAGCAGCACTGCCCCCGGCCCCTTGCATCCCGGCAGCACCACTGCCCCCAGCCCCTTGCATCCCGGCAGCACCACTGCCCCCGGCCCCTTGCATCCCGGCAGCGGCACTGCCCCCAGCTCCTTGCATCCAGGCAGCAGCACTGCCCCCAGCCCCTTGCATCCCGGCAGTAGCACTGCCCCCAGCCCCTTGCATCCCGGCAGCAGCACTGCCCCCAGCCCCTTGCATCCCGGCAGCAGCACTGCCCCTGGCCCCTTGCATCCCGGCAGCACCACTGCCCCCAGCCCCTTGCATCCCGGCAGCAGCACTGCCCCCGGCCCCTTGCATCCCGTCAGCAGCACTGCCCCCAGTCCCTTGCATCCCGGCAGCAGCACTGCCCCCGGCCCCTTGCATCCCGGCAGCAGCACTGCCCCCAGCCCCTTGCATCCCGGCAGCAGCACTGCCCCCAGCCCCTTGCATCCCGGCAGCACCACTGCCCCCAGCCCCTTGCATCCCGGCAGCACCACTGCCCCCGGCCCCTTGCATCCCGGCAGCAGCACTGCCCCCGGCCCCTTGCATCCCGGCAGCACCACTGCCCCCGGCCCCTTGCATCCCGGCAGCACCACTGCCCCCGGCCCCTTGCATCCCGGCAGCAGCACTGCCCCCAGCCCCTTGCATCCCGGCAGCAGCACTGCCCCCGGCCCCTTGCATCCCGGCAGCAGCACTGCCCCCGGCCCCTTGCATCCCAGCAGCAGCACTGCCCCCGGCCCCTTGCATCCCAGCAGCAGCACTGCCCCCAGCCCCTTGCATCCCGGCGGCAGCACTGCCCCCAGCCCCTTGCATCCCGGCAGCAGCACTGCCCCCAGCCCCTTGCATCCCGGAAGCACCACTGCCCCCAGCCCCTTGCATCCCGGCAGCACCACTGCCCCCGGCCCCTTGCATCCCGGCAGCAGCACTGCCCCCAGCTCCTTGCATCCAGGCAGCAGCACTGCCCCCAGCCCCTTGCATCCCGGCAGCAGCACTGCCCCGGGCCCCTTGCATCCCGGCAGCAGCACTGCCCCCGGCCCCTTGCATCCCGGCAGCACCACTGCCCCCAGCCCCTTGCATCCCGGCAGCAGCACTGCCCCCGGCCCCTTGCATCCCGGCAGCACCACTGCCCCCAGCCCCTTGCATCCCGGCAGCAGCACTGCCCCCAACCCCGTGCATCCCGGCAGCACCACTGCCCCCAGCCCCTTGCATCCCGGCAGCAGCACTGCCCCCGGCCCCTTGCATCCCGGCAGCAGCACTGCACCCGGCCCCTTGCATCCCAGCAGCAGCACTGCCCCCAGCCCCTTGCATCCCGGCAGCAGCACTGCCCCCAGCCCCTTGCATCCCAGCAGCAGCACTGCCCCTAGCCCCTTGCATCCCGGAAGCACCATTGCCCCCAGCCCCTTGCATCCCGGCAGCACCACTGCCCCCGGCCCCTTGCATCCCGGCAGCGGCACTGCCCCCAGCTCCTTGCATCCAGGCAGCAGCACTGCCCCCAGCCCCTTGCATCCCGGCAGTAGCACTGCCCCCAGCCCCTTGCATCCCGGCAGCAGCACTGCCCCCAGCCCCTTGCATCCCGGCAGCAGCACTGCCCCTGGCCCCTTGCATCCCGGCAGCACCACTGCCCCCAGCCCCTTGCATCCCGGCAGCAGCACTGCCCCCGGCCCCTTGCATCCCGTCAGCAGCACTGCCCCCAGCCCCTCGCATCCCGGCAGCAGCACTGCCCCCGGCCCCTTGCATCCCGGCAGCACCACTGCCCCCAGCCCCTTGCATCCCGGCAGCAGCACTGCCCCCAGCCCCTTGCATCCCGGCAGCACCACTGCCCCCAGCCCCTTGCATCCCGGCAGCACCACTGCCCCCGGCCCCTTGCATCCCGGCAGCAGCACTGCCCCCAGCTCCTTGCATCCAGGCAGCAGCACTGCCCCCAGCCCCTTGCATCCCGGCAGCAGCACTGCCCCCAGCCCCTTGCATCCCGGCAGCAGCACTGCCCCCAGCCCCTTGCATCCCGGCAGCAGCACTGCCCCCAGCCCCTTGCATCCCGGCAGCAGCACTGCCCCCAGCTCCTTGCATCCCGGCAGCAGCACTGCCCCCGGCCCCTTGCATCCCGGCAGCAGCACTGCCCCCAGCCCCTTGCATCCCGGCAGCACCACTGCCCCCAGCCCCTTGCATCCCGGCGGCAGCACTGCCCCCAGCCCCTTGCATCCCGGCAGCACCACTGCCCCGGGCCCCTTGCATCCCGGCAGCACCACTGCCCCCAGCCCCTTGCATCCCGGCAGCAGCACTGCCCCCGGCTCCTTGCATCCCGGCAGCAGCACTGCCCCCGGCCCCTTGCATCCCGGCAGCACCACTGCCCCCGGCCCCTTGCATCCCGGCAGCACCACTGCCCCCGGCCCCTTGCATCCCGGCAGCACCACTGCCCCCGGCCCCTTGCATCCCGGCAGCACCACTGCCCCCGGCCCCTTGCATCCCGGCAGCACCACTGCCCCCAGCCCCTTGCATCCCGGCAGCAGCACTGCCCCCGGCCCCTTGCATCCCGGCAGCAGCACTGCCCCCGGCCCCTTGCATCCCGGCAGCAGCACTGCCCCCGGCCCCTTGCATCCCGGCAGCACCACTGCCCCCAGCCCCTTGCATCCCGGCAGCAGCACTGCCCCCGGCCCCTTGCATCCCGGCAGCAGCACTGCCCCCAGCCCCTCGCATCCCGGCAGCAGCACTGCCCCCAGCCCCTTGCATCCCGGCAGCACCACTGCCCCCGGCCCCTTGCATCCCGGCAGCAGCACTGCCCCCGGCCCCTTGCATCCCAGCAGCACCACTGCCCCCGGCCCCTTGCATCCCGGCAGCAGCACTGCCCCCAGCCCCTTGCTTCCCGGCAGCAGCACTGCCCCCAGCCCCTTGCATCCCGGCAGCAGCACTGCCCCCAGCCCCTTGCATCCCGGCAGCACCACTGCCCCCGGCCCCTTGCATCCCGGCAGCACCACTGCCCCCGGCCCCTTGCATCCCGGCAGCAGCACTGCCCCCAGCCCCTTGCATCCCGGCAGCAGCACTGCCCCCAGCCCCTTGCATCCCGGCAGCACCTCTGCCCCCGGCCCCTTGCATCCCGGCAGCAGCACAGCCCCCGGCACCTTGCATCCCGGCAGCAGCACTGCCCCCAGCCACTTGCATCCCGGCAGCAGCACTGCCCCCGGCCCCTTGCATGCCGGCAACAGCACTGCCCCCGGCCCCTTGCATCCCAGCAGCAGCACTGCCCCCGGCCCCTTGCATCCCAGCAGCAGCACTGCCCCCGGCCCCTTGCATCCCGGCGGCAGCACTGCCCCCAGCCCCTTGCATCCCGGCATCACCACTGCCCCCGGCCCCTTGCATCCCGGCAGCAGCACTGCCCCCAGCCCCTTGCATCCCGGCAGCAGCACTGCCCCCAGCCCCTTGCATCCCGGCAGCAGCACTGCCCCAAGCCCCTTGCATCCCGGCAGCACCACTGCCCCCGGCCCCTTGCATCCCGGCAGCACCACTGCCCCCGGCCCCTTGCATCCCGGCAGCACCACTGCCCCCGGCCCCTTGCATCCCGGCAGCAGCACTGCCCCCAGCCCCTTGCATCCCGGCAGCAGCACTGCCCCCAGCCCCTTGCATCCCGGCAGCAGCACTGCCCCAAGCCCCTTGCATCCCGGCAGCACCACTGCCCCCGGCCCCTTGCATCCCGGCAGCACCACTGCCCCCGGCCCCTTGCATCCCGGCAGCAGCACTGCCCCCGGCCCCTTGCATCCCGGCAGCAGCACTGCCCCCGGCCCCTTGCATCCCGGCAGCAGCACTGCGCCCAGCCCCTTGCATCCCGGCAGCAGCACTGCCCCCAGCCCCTTGCATCCCGGCAGCAGCACTGCCCCAAGCCCCTTGCATCCCGGCAGCACCACTGCCCCCGGCCCCTTGCATCCCGGCAGCACCACTGCCCCCGGCCCCTTGCATCCCGGCAGCAGCACTGCCCCCGGCCCCTTGCATCCCGGCAGCAGCACTGCCCCCAGCCCCTTGCATCCCGGCAGCAGCACTGCCCCCGGCCCCTTGCATCCCGGCAGCACCACTGCCCCCAGCCCCTTGCATCCCGGCAGCAGCACTGCCCCCAGCCCCTTGCATCCCGGCAGCACCACTGCCCCCGGCCCCTTGCATCCCGGCAGCAACACTGCCCCCAGCCCCTTGCATCCCGGCAGCAGCACTGCCCCCGGCCCCTTGCATCCCGGCAGCAGCACTGCCCCCGGCCCCTTGCATCCCAGCAGCACCACTGCCCCCGGCCCCTTGCATCCCGGCAGCAGCACTGCCCCCGGCCCCTTGCATCCCAGCAGCACCACTGCCCCCGGCCCCTTGCATCCCGGCAGCACCACTGCCCCCGGCCCCTTGCATCCCGGCAGCAGCACTGCCCCCGGCCCCTTGCATCCCAGCAGCACCACTGCCCCCGGCCCCTTGCATCCCGGCAGCAGCACTGCCCCCAGCCCCTTGCTTCCCGGCAGCAGCACTGCCCCCAGCCCCTTGCATCCCGGCAGCAGCACTGCCCCCAGCCCCTTGCATCCCGGCAGCACCACTGCCCCCGGCCCCTTGCATCCCGGCAGCACCACTGCCCCCGGCCCCTTGCATCCCGGCAGCAGCACTGCCCCCAGCCCCTTGCATCCCGGCAGCAGCACTGCCCCCAGCCCCTTGCATCCCGGCAGCACCTCTGCCCCCGGCCCCTTGCATCCCGGCAGCAGCACAGCCCCCGGCACCTTGCATCCCGGCAGCAGCACTGCCCCCAGCCACTTGCATCCCGGCAGCAGCACTGCCCCCGGCCCCTTGCATGCCGGCAACAGCACTGCCCCCGGCCCCTTGCATCCCAGCAGCAGCACTGCCCCCGGCCCCTTGCATCCCAGCAGCAGCACTGCCCCCGGCCCCTTGCATCCCGGCGGCAGCACTGCCCCCAGCCCCTTGCATCCCGGCATCACCACTGCCCCCGGCCCCTTGCATCCCGGCAGCAGCACTGCCCCCAGCCCCTTGCATCCCGGCAGCAGCACTGCCCCCAGCCCCTTGCATCCCGGCAGCAGCACTGCCCCAAGCCCCTTGCATCCCGGCAGCACCACTGCCCCCGGCCCCTTGCATCCCGGCAGCACCACTGCCCCCGGCCCCTTGCATCCCGGCAGCACCACTGCCCCCGGCCCCTTGCATCCCGGCAGCAGCACTGCCCCCAGCCCCTTGCATCCCGGCAGCAGCACTGCCCCCAGCCCCTTGCATCCCGGCAGCAGCACTGCCCCAAGCCCCTTGCATCCCGGCAGCACCACTGCCCCCGGCCCCTTGCATCCCGGCAGCACCACTGCCCCCGGCCCCTTGCATCCCGGCAGCAGCACTGCCCCCGGCCCCTTGCATCCCGGCAGCAGCACTGCCCCCGGCCCCTTGCATCCCGGCAGCAGCACTGCGCCCAGCCCCTTGCATCCCGGCAGCAGCACTGCCCCCAGCCCCTTGCATCCCGGCAGCAGCACTGCCCCAAGCCCCTTGCATCCCGGCAGCACCACTGCCCCCGGCCCCTTGCATCCCGGCAGCACCACTGCCCCCGGCCCCTTGCATCCCGGCAGCAGCACTGCCCCCGGCCCCTTGCATCCCGGCAGCAGCACTGCCCCCAGCCCCTTGCATCCCGGCAGCAGCACTGCCCCCGGCCCCTTGCATCCCGGCAGCACCACTGCCCCCAGCCCCTTGCATCCCGGCAGCAGCACTGCCCCCAGCCCCTTGCATCCCGGCAGCACCACTGCCCCCGGCCCCTTGCATCCCGGCAGCAACACTGCCCCCAGCCCCTTGCATCCCGGCAGCAGCACTGCCCCCGGCTCCTTGCATCCCGGCAGCAGCACTGCCCCCGGCCCCTTGCATCCCGGCAGCACCACTGCCCCCGGCCCCTTGCATCCCGGCAGCACCACTGCCCCCAGCCCCTTGCATCCCAGCAGCAGCACTGCCCCCAGCCCCTTGCATCCCGGCAGCAGCACTGCCCCCAGCCCCTTGCATCCCGGCAGCAGCACTGCCCCAGCCCCTTGCATCCCGGCAGCAGCACTGCCCCCAGCCCCTTGCATCCCGGCAGCACTACTGCCCCCAGCCCCTTGCATCCCGGCAGCAGCACTGCCCCCAGCCCCTTGCATCCCGGCAGCAACACTGCCCCCAGCCCCTTGCATCCCGGCAGCAGCACTGCCCCCAGCCCCTTGCATCCCGGCAGCAGCACTGCCCCAGGCCCCTTGCATCCCGGCAGCACCACTGCCCCCGGCCCCTTGCATCCCGGCAGCACCACTGCCCCCGGCCCCTTGCATCCCGGCAGCACCACTGCCCCCGGCCCCTTGCATCCCGGCAGCACCACTGCCCCCAGCCCCTTGCATCCCGGCAGCAGCACTGCCCCCGGCCCCTTGCATCCCGGCAGCAGCACTGCCCCCGGCCCCTTGCATCCCGGCAGCAGCACTGCCCCCGGCCCCTTGCATCCCGGCAGCACCACTGCCCCCAGCCCCTTGCATCCCGGCAGCAGCACTGCCCCCGGCCCCTTGCATCCCGGCAGCAGCACTGCCCCCAGCCCCTCGCATCCCGGCAGCAGCACTGCCCCCAGCCCCTTGCATCCCGGCAGCACCACTGCCCCCGGCCCCTTGCATCCCGGCAGCAGCACTGCCCCCGGCCCCTTGCATCCCAGCAGCACCACTGCCCCCGGCCCCTTGCATTCCGGCAGCAGCACTGCCCCCAGCCCCTTGCTTCCCGGCAGCAGCACTGCCCCCAGCCCCTTGCATCCCGGCAGCAGCACTGCCCCCAGCCCCTTGCATCCCGGCAGCACCACTGCCCCCGGCCCTTTGCATCCCGGCAGCACCACTGCCCCCGGCCCCTTGCATCCCGGCAGCAGCACTGCCCCCAGCCCCTTGCATCCCGGCAGCAGCACTGCCCCCAGCCCCTTGCATCCCGGCAGCACCACTGCCCCCGGCCCCTTGCATCCCGGCAGCAGCACAGCCCCCGGCACCTTGCATCCCGGCAGCAGCACTGCCCCCAGCCACTTGCATCCCGGCAGCAGCACTGCCCCCGGCCCCTTGCATGCCGGCAACAGCACTGCCCCCGGCCCCTTGCATCCCAGCAGCAGCACTGCCCCCGGCCCCTTGCATCCCAGCAGCAGCACTGCCCCCGGCCCCTTGCATCCCGGCGGCAGCACTGCCCCCAGCCCCTTGCATCCCGGCATCACCACTGCCCCCGGCCCCTTGCATCCCGGCAGCAGCACTGCCCCCAGCCCCTTGCATCCCGGCAGCAGCACTGCCCCCAGCCCCTTGCATCCCGGCAGCAGCACTGCCCCAAGCCCCTTGCATCCCGGCAGCACCACTGCCCCCGGCCCCTTGCATCCCGGCAGCACCACTGCCCCCGGCCCCTTGCATCCCGGCAGCAGCACTGCCCCCGGCCCCTTGCATCCCAGCAGCAGCACTGCCCCCGGCCCCTTGCATCCCGGCAGCAGCATTGCCCCCGGCCCCTTGCATCCCGGCAGCAACACTGCCCCCAGCCCCTTGCATCCCGGCAGCACCACTGCCCCCAGCCCCTTGCATCCCGGCAGCACCACTGCCCCCAGCCCCTTGCATCCCGGCAGCACCACTGCCCCCAGCCCCTTGCATCCCGGCAGCACCACTGCCCCCGGCCCCTTGCATCCCGGCAGCAGCACTGCCCCCAGCCCCTTGCATCCCGGCAGCACCACTGCCCCCAGCCCTTTGCATCCCGGCAGCAGCACTGCCCCCGGCCCCTTGCATCCCGGCAGCACCACTGCCCCCGGCCCCTTGCATCCCGGCAGCAGCACTGCCCCCAGCCCCTTGCATCCCGGCAGCAGCACTGCCCCCGGCCCCTTGCATCCCGGCAGCAGCACTGCCCCCGGCCCCTTGCATCCCGGCAGCAGCACTGCCCCCGGCCCCTTGCATCCCGGCAGCACCACTGCCCCCAGCCCCTTGCATCCCGGCAGCAACACTGCCCCCGGCCCCTTGCATCCCGGCAGCAGCACTGCCCCCAGCCCCTTGCATCCCGGCAGCAGCACTGCCCCCAGCCCCTTGCATCCCGGCAGCAGCACTGCCCCCAGCTCCTTGCATCCCGGCAGCAGCACTGCCCCCGGCCCCTTGCATCCCGGCAGCAGCACTGCCCCCAGCCCCTTGCATCCCGGCAGCAGCACTGCCCCCAGCCCCTTGCATCCCGGCAGCAGCACTGCCCCCGGCCCCTTGCATCCCGGCAGCACCACTGCCCCCAGCCCCTTGCATCCCGGCAGCAGCACTGCCCCCAGCCCCTTGCATCCCGGCAGCACCGCTGCCCCCGGCCCCTTGCATCCCGGCAGCACCACTGCCCCCAGCCCCTTGCATCCCGGCAGCAGCACTGCCCCCGGCTCCTTGCATCCCGGCAGCAGCACTGCCCCCGGCCCCTTGCATCCCGGCAGCACCACTGCCCCCGGCCCCTTGCATCCCGGCAGCACCACTGCCCCCAGCCCCTTGCATCCCAGCAGCAGCACTGCCCCCAGCCCCTTGCATCCCGGCAGCAGCACTGACCCCGGCCCCTTGCATCCCGGCAGCAGCACTGCCCCAGCCCCTTGCATCCCGGCAGCAGCACTGCCCCCAGCCCCTTGCATCCCGGCAGCACCACTGCCCCTAGCCCCTTGCATCCCGGCAGCAGCACTGCCCCCAGCCCCTTGCATCCCGGCAGCAGCACTGCCCCCAGCCCCTTGCATCCCGGCAGCAGCACTGCCCCAAGCCCCTTGCATCCCGGCAGCACCACTGCCCCCGGCCCCTTGCATCCCGGCAGCACCACTGCCCCCGGCCCCTTGCATCCCGGCAGCACCACTGCCCCCGGCCCCTTGCATCCCGGCAGCAGCACTGCCCCCGGCCCCTTGCATCCCAGCAGCAGCACTGCCCCCGGCCCCTTGCATCCCGGCAGCAGCACTGCCCCCGGCCCCTTGCATCCCGGCAGCAACACTGCCCCCAGCCCCTTGCATCCCAGCAGCACCACTGCCCCGAGCCCCTTGCATCCCGGCAGCACCACTGCCCCCAGCCCCTTGCATCCCGGCAGCACCACTGCCCCCAGCCCCTTGCATCCCGGCAGCACCACTGCCCCCGGCCCCTTGCATCCCGGCAGCAGCACTGCCCCCAGCCCCTTGCATCCCGGCAGCACCACTGCCCCCAGCCCTTTGCATCCCGGCAGCAGCACTGCCCCCGGCCCCTTGCATCCCGGCAGCAGCACTGCCCCCAGCCCCTTGCATCCCGGCAGCAGCACTGCCCCCGGCCCCTTGCATCCCGGCAGCACCACTGCCCCCGGCCCCTTGCATCCCGGCAGCAGCACTGCCCCCAGCCCCTTGCATCCCGGCAGCAGCACTGCCCCCGGCCCCTTGCATCCCGGCAGCAGCACTGCCCCCGGCCCCTTGCATCCCGGCAGCAGCACTGCCCCCGGCCCCTTGCATCCCGGCAGCACCACTGCCCCCAGCCCCTTGCATCCCGGCAGCAGCACTGCCCCCGGCCCCTTGCATCCCGGCAGCAGCACTGCCCCCAGCCCCTCGCATCCCGGCAGCAGCACTGCCCCCAGCCCCTTGCATCCCGGCAGCACCACTGCCCCCGGCCCCTTGCATCCCGGCAGCAGCACTGCCCCCGGCCCCTTGCATCCCGGCAGCAGCACTGCCCCCGGCCCCTTGCATCCCAGCAGCACCCCTGCCCCCGGCCCCTTGCATCCCGGCAGCAACACTGCCCCCAGCCCCTTGCTTCCCGGCAGCAGCACTGCCCCCAGCCCCTTGCATCCCGGCAGCAGCACTGCCCCCAGCCCCTTGCATCCCGGCAGCACCACTGCCCCCGGCCCCTTGTATCCCGGCAGCACCACTGCCCCCGGCCCCTTGCATCCCGGCAGCAGCACTGCCCCCAGCCCCTTGCATCCCGGCAGCAGCACTGCCCCCAGCCCCTTGCATCCCGGCAGCACCACTGCCCCCGGCCCCTTGCATCCCGGCAGCAGCACAGCCCCCGGCACCTTGCATCCCGGCAGCAGCACTGCCCCCAGCCACTTGCATCCCGGCAGCAGCACTGCCCCCGGCCCCTTGCATGCCGGCAACAACACTGCCCCCGGCCCCTTGCATCCCAGCAGCAGCACTGCCCCCGGCCCCTTGCATCCCAGCAGCAGCACTGCCCCCAGCCCCTTGCATCCCGGCGGCAGCACTGCCCCCAGCCCCTTGCATCCCGGCATCACCACTGCCCCCGGCCCCTTGCATCCCGGCAGCAGCACTGCCCCCAGCCCCTTGCATCCCAGCAGCAGCACTGCCCCCGGCCCCTTGCATCCCGGCAGCACCACTGCCCCGAGCCCCTTGCATCCCGGCAGCAGCACTGCCCCCGGCCCCTTGCATCCCAGCAGCAGCACTGCCCCCGGCCCCTTGCATCCCAGCAGCAGCACTGCCCCCAGCCCCTTGCATCCCAGCAGCAGCACTGCCCCCGGCCCCTTGCATCCCAGCAGCAGCACTGCCCCCAGCCCCTTGCATCCCGGCAGCAGCACTGCCCCAGCCCCTTGCATCCCAGCAGCAGCACTGCCCCCAGCCCCTTGCATCCCGGCGGCAGCACTGCCCCCAGCACCTTGCATCCCGGCAGCACAACTGCCCCCGGCCCCTTGCATCCCGGCAGCAGCACTGCCCCCAGCTCCTTGCATCCAGGCAGCAGCACTGACCCCAGCCCCTTGCATCCCGGCAGCAGCACTGCCCCCAGCCCCTTGCATCCCGGCAGCAGCACTGCCCCCGGCCCCTTGCACCCCGGCAGCACCACTGCCCCCAGCCCCTTGCATCCCGGCAGCAGCACTGCCCCCAGCCCCTTGCATCCCGGCAGCAGCACTGCCCCCAGCCCCTTGCATCCCGGCAGCAGCACTGCCCCCGGCCCCTTGCATCCCAGCAGCAGCACTGCCCCCAGCCCCTTGCATCCCGGAAGCACCACTGCCCCCAGCCCCTTGCATCCCGGCAGCAGCACTGCCCCCGGCCCCTTGCATCCCGGCAGCAGCACTGCCCCCAGCTCCTTGCATCCAGGCAGCAGCACTGCCCCCAGCCCCTTGCATCCCGGCAGCAGCACTGCCCCCAGCCCCTTGCATCCCGGCAGCAGCACTGCCCCCGGCCCCTTGCATCCTGGCAGCACCACTGCCCCCAGCCCCTTGCATCCCGGCAGCAGCACTGCCCCCGGCCCCTTGCATCCCGGCAGCACCACTGCCCCCACCCCCTTGCATCCCGGCAGCAGCACTGCCCCCGGCCCCTTGCATCCCGGCAGCACCACTGCCCCCGGCCCCTTGGGTCCCGGCAGCACCACTGCCCCCGGCCCCTTGCATCCCGGCAGCACCACTGCCCCCGGCCCCTTGCATCCCGGCAGCAGCACTGCCCCCAGCCCCTTGCATCCCGGCAGCAGCACTGCCCCCAGCCCCTTGCATCTTGGCAGCAGCACTGCCCCCGGCCCCTTGCATCCCGGCAGCAGGACTTCCCCCAGCCCCTTGCATCCCGGCAGCAGCACTGCCCCCGGCCCCTTGCATCCCGGCAGCAACACTGCCCCCGGCCCCTTGCATCCCGGCAGCAGCACTGCCCCCAGCCCCTTGCATCCCGGCAGCACCACTGCCCCCAGCCCCTTGCATCCCGGCAGCACCACTGCCCCCAGCCCCTTGCATCCCGGCAGCACCACTGCCCCCGGCCCCTTGCATCCCGGCAGCAGCACTGCCCCCAGCCCCTTGCATCCCGGCAGCACCACTGCCCCCAGCCCTTTGCATCCCGGCAGCAGCACTGCCCCCGGCCCCTTGCATCCCGGCAGCAGCACTGCCCCCAACCCCTTGCATCCCGGCAGCAGCACTGCCCCCGGCCCCTTGCATCCCGGCAGCAGCGCTGCCCCCGGCCCCTTGCATCCCGGCAGCACCACTGCCCCCGGCCCCTTGCATCCCGGCAGCACCACTGCCCCCGGCCCCTTGCATCCCGGCAGCAACACTGCCCCCGGCCCCTTGCATCCCGGCAGCAGCACTGCCCCCGGCCCCTTGCATCCCGGCAGCAGCACTGCCCCCGGCCCCTTGCATCCCGGCAGCACCACTGCCCCCAGCCCCTTGCATCCCGGCAGCAGCACTGCCCCGGGCCCCTTGCATCCCGGCAGCACCACTGCCCCCAGCCCCTCGCATCCCGGCAGCAGCACTGCCCCGAGCCCCTTGCATCCCGGCAGCACCACTGCCCCCGGCCCCTTGCATCCCGGCAGCAGCACTGCCCCCAGCCCCTTGCATCCTGGCAGCACCACTGCCCCAAGCCCCTTGCATCCCGGCAGCACCACTGCCCCCAGCCCCTTGCATCCCGGCAGCACCACTGCCCCCGGCGCCTTGCATCCCGGCAGCAGCACTGCCCCCAGCCCCTTGCATCCCGGCAGCAGCACTGCCCCCAGCCCCTTGCATCCCGGCGGCACCACTGCCCCCGGCCCCTTGCATCCCGGCAGCAGCACCGCCCCCAGCCCCTTGCATCCCGGCAGCAGCACTGCCCCCAGCCCCTTGCATCCCGGCGGCAACACTGCCCCCAGCCCCTTGCATCCCGGCAGCACCACCGCGCCCGGCCCCTTGCATCCCGGCAGCACCACTGCCCCCACCCCCTTGCATCCCGGCAGCAGCACTGCCCCCGGCCCCTTGCATCCCGGCAGCACCACTGCCCCCGGCCCCTTGGGTCCCGGCAGCACCACTGCCCCCGGCCCCTTGCATCCCGGCAGCACCACTGCCCCCGGCCCCTTGCATCCCGGCAGCAGCACTGCCCCCAGCCCCTTGCATCCCGGCAGCAGCACTGCCCCCAGCCCCTTGCATCCCGGCAGCAGCACTGCCCCCGGCCCCTTGCATCCCGGCAGCAGGACTTCCCCCAGCCCCTTGCATCCCGGCAGCAGCACTGCCCCCGGCCCCTTGCATCCCGGCAGCAACACTGCCCCCGGCCCCTTGCATCCCGGCAGCAGCACTGCCCCAGGCCCCTTGCATCCCGGCAGCACCACTGCCCCCAGCCCCTTGCATCCCGGCAGCACCACTGCCCCCAGCCCCTTGCATCCCGGCAGCACCACTGCCCCCGGCCCCTTGCATCCCGGCAGCAGCACTGCCCCCAGCCCCTTGCATCCCGGCAGCACCACTGCCCCCAGCCCTTTGCATCCCGGCAGCAGCACTGCCCCCGGCCCCTTGCATCCCGGCAGCAGCACTGCCCCCAGCCCCTTGCATCCCGGCAGCAGCACTGCCCCCGGCCCCTTGCATCCCGGCAGCAGCGCTGCCTCCGGCCCCTTGCATCCCGGCAGCACCACTGCCCCCGGCCCCTTGCATCCCGGCAGCACCACTGCCCCCGGCCCCTTGCATCCCGGCAGCAGCACTGCCCCCAGCCCCTTGCATCCCGGCAGCAACACTGCCCCCGGCCCCTTGCCGCCCGGCAGCAGCACTGCCCCCGGCCCCTTGCATCCCGGCAGCAGCACTGCCCCCGGCCCCTTGCATCCCGGCAGCACCACTGCCCCCAGCCCCTTGCATCCCGGCAGCACCACTGCCCCCGGCCCCTTGCATCCGGGCAGCACCACTGCACCCAGCCCCTCGCATCCCGGCAGCAGCACTGCCCCCAGCCCCTTGCATCCCGGCAGCACCACTGCCCCCGGCCCCTTGCATCCTGGCAGCAGCACTGCCCCCAGCCCCTTGCATCCCGGCAGCAGCACTGCCCCCAGCCCCTTGCATCCCGGCAGCACCACTGCCCCCAGCCCCTTGCATCCCGGCAGCAGCACTGCCCCCAGCCCCTTGCATCCCGGCAGCACCACTGCCCCCGGCCCCTTGCATCCCGGCAGCAGCACTGCCCCCAGCCCCTTGCATCCCGGCAGCAGCACTGCCCCTAGCCCCTTGCATCCCGGCGGCACCACTGCCCCCGGCCCCTTGCATCCCGGCAGCAGCACCGCCCCCAGCCCCTTGCATCCCGGCAGCAGCACTGCCCCCAGCCCCTTGCATCCCGGCGGCAACACTGCCCCCAGCCCCTTGCATCCCGGCAGCACCACCGCGCCCGGCCCCTTGCATCCCGGCAGCAGCACTGCCCCCGGCCACTTGCATCCCGGCAGCAGCACTGCCCCCAACCCCTTGCATCCCGGCAGCAGCACTGCCCCCAGCCCCTTGCATCCCGGCAGCACCACTGCCCCCGGCCCCTTGCATCCCGGCAGCACCACTGCCCCCAGCCCCTTGCATCCCGGCAGCAGCACTGCCCCCAGCCCCTTGCATCCCGGCAGCACCACTGCCCCCAGCCCCTTGCATCCCGGCAGCAGCACTGCCCCGGGCCCCTTGCATCCCGGCAGCACCACTGCCCCCAGCCCCTCGCATCCCGGCAGCAGCACTGCCCCGAGCCCCTTGCATCCCGGCAGCACCACTGCCCCCGGCCCCTTGCATCCCGGCAGCAGCACTGCCTCCAGCCCCTTGCATCCTGGCAGCACCACTGCCCCAAGCCCCTTGCATCCCGGCAGCACCACTGCCCCCAGCCCCTTGCATCCCGGCAGCACCACTGCCCCCGGCGCCTTGCATCCCGGCAGCAGCACTGCCCCCAGCCCCTTGCATCCCGGCAGCAGCACTGCCCCCAGCCCCTTGCATCCCGGCGGCACCACTGCCCCCGGCCCCTTGCATCCCGGCAGCAGCACTGCCCCCAGCCCCTTGCATCCCGGCAGCAGCACTGCCCCCAGCCCCTTGCATCCCGGCGGCAACACTGCCCCCAGCCCCTTGCATCCCGGCAGCACCACCGCGCCCGGCCCCTTGCATCCCGGCAGCACCACTGCCCCCACCCCCTTGCATCCCGGCAGCAGCACTGCCCCCGGCCCCTTGCATCCCGGCAGCACCACTGCCCCCGGCCCCTTGGGTCCCGGCAGCACCACTGCCCCCGGCCCCTTGCATCCCGGCAGCACCACTGCCCCCGGCCCCTTGCATCCCGGCAGCAGGACTTCCCCCAGCCCCTTGCATCCCGGCAGCAGCACTGCCCCCGGCCCCTTGCATCCCGGCAGCAACACTGCCCCCGGCCCCTTGCATCCCGGCAGCAGCACTGCCCCCAGCCCCTTGCATCCCGGCAGCACCACTGCCCCCAGCCCCTTGCATCCCGGCAGCACCACTGCCCCCAGCCCCTTGCATCCCGGCAGCACCACTGCCCCCGGCCCCTTGCATCCCGGCAGCAGCACTGCCCCCAGCCCCTTGCATCCCGGCAGCACCACTGCCCCCAGCCCTTTGCATCCCGGCAGCAGCACTGCCCCCGGCCCCTTGCATCCCGGCAGCAGCACTGCCCCCAGCCCCTTGCATCCCGGCAGCAGCACTGCCCCCGGCCCCTTGCATCCCGGCAGCAGCGCTGCCCCCGGCCCCTTGCATCCCGGCAGCACCACTGCCCCCGGCCCCTTGCATCCCGGCAGCACCACTGCCCCCGGCCCCTTGCATCCCGGCAGCAGCACTGCCCCCAGCCCCTTGCATCCCGGCAGCACCACTGCCCCCAGCCCCTTGCATCCCGGCAGCAGCACTGCCCCCAGCCCCTTGCATCCCGGCAGCACCACTGCCCCCAGCCCCTTGCATCCCGGCAGCAGCACTGCCCCGGGCCCCTTGCATCCCGGCAGCACCACTGCCCCCAGCCCCTCGCATCCCGGCAGCAGCACTGCCCCGAGCCCCTTGCATCCCGGCAGCACCACTGCCCCCGGCCCCTTGCATCCCGGCAGCAGCACTGCCCCCAGCCCCTTGCATCCTGGCAGCACCACTGCCCCAAGCCCCTTGCATCCCGGCAGCACCACTGCCCCCAGCCCCTTGCATCCCGGCAGCACCACTGCCCCCGGCGCCTTGCATCCCGGCAGCAGCACTGCCCCCAGCCCCTTGCATCCCGGCAGCAGCACTGCCCCCAGCCCCTTGCATCCCGGCGGCACCACTGCCCCCGGCCCCTTGCATCCCGGCAGCAGCACTGCCCCCAGCCCCTTGCATCCCGGCAGCAGCACTGCCCCCAGCCCCTTGCATCCCGGCGGCAACACTGCCCCCAGCCCCTTGCATCCCGGCAGCACCACCGCGCCCGGCCCCTTACATCCCGGCAGCACCACTGCCCCCACCCCCTTGCATCCCGGCAGCAGCACTGCCCCCGGCCCCTTGCATCCCGGCAGCACCACTGCCCCCGGCCCCTTGGGTCCCGGCAGCACCACTGCCCCCGGCCCCTTGCATCCCGGCAGCACCACTGCCCCCGGCCCCTTGCATCCCGGCAGCAGGACTTCCCCCAGCCCCTTGCATCCCGGCAGCAGCACTGCCCCCGGCCCCTTGCATCCCGGCAGCAACACTGCCCCCGGCCCCTTGCATCCCGGCAGCAGCACTGCCCCCAGCCCCTTGCATCCCGGCAGCACCACTGCCCCCAGCCCCTTGCATCCCGGCAGCACCACTGCCCCCAGCCCCTTGCATCCCGGCAGCACCACTGCCCCCGGCCCCTTGCATCCCGGCAGCAGCACTGCCCCCAGCCCCTTGCATCCCGGCAGCACCACTGCCCCCAGCCCTTTGCATCCCGGCAGCAGCACTGCCCCCGGCCCCTTGCATCCCGGCAGCAGCACTGCCCCCAGCCCCTTGCATCCCGGCAGCAGCACTGCCCCCGGCCCCTTGCATCCCGGCAGCAGCGCTGCCCCCGGCCCCTTGCATCCCGGCAGCACCACTGCCCCCGGCCCCTTGCATCCCGGCAGCACCACTGCCCCCGGCCCCTTGCATCCCGGCAGCAGCACTGCCCCCAGCCCCTTGCATCCCGGCAGCAACACTGCCCCCGGCCCCTTGCATCCCGGCAGCAGCACTGCCCCCGGCCCCTTGCATCCCGGCAGCAGCACTGCCCCCGGCCCCTTGCATCCCGGCAGCAACACTGCCCCCGGCCCCTTGCATCCCGGCAGCAGCACTGCCCCCAGCCCCTTGCATCCCGGCAGCACCACTGCCCCCAGCCCCTTGCATCCCGGCAGCACCACTGCCCCCAGCCCCTTGCATCCCGGCAGCACCACTGCCCCCGGCCCCTTGCATCCCGGCAGCAGCACTGCCCCCGGCCCCTTGCATCCCGGCAGCACCACTGCCCCCAGCCCTTTGCATCCCGGCAGCAGCACTGCCCCCGGCCCCTTGCATCCCGGCAGCAGCACTGCCCCCAGCCCCTTGCATCCCGGCAGCAGCACTGCCCCCGGCCCCTTGCATCCCGGCAGCAGCGCTGCCCCCGGCCCCTTGCATCCCGGCAGCACCACTGCCCCCGGCCCCTTGCATCCCGGCAGCACCACTGCCCCCGGCCCCTTGCATCCCGGCAGCAGCACTGCCCCCAGCCCCTTGCATCCCGGCAGCAACACTGCCCCCGGCCCCTTGCATCCCGGCAGCAGCACTGCCCCCGGCCCCTTGCATCCCGGCAGCAGCACTGCCCCCGGCCCCTTGCATCCCGGCAGCACCACTGCCCCCAGCCCCTTGCATCCCGGCAGCAGCACTGCCCCCGGCCCCTTGCATCCCGGCAGCACCACTGCACCCAGCCCCTCGCATCCCGGCAGCAGCACTGCCCCCAGCCCCTTGCATCCCGGCAGCACCACTGCCCCCGGCCCCTTGCATCCCGGCAGCAGCACTGCCCCCAGCCCCTTGCATCCCGGCAGCAGCACTGCCCCCAGCCCCTTGCATCCCGGCAGCACCACTGCCCCCAGCCCCTTGCATCCCGGCAGCAGCACTGCCCCCAGCCCCTTGCATCCCGGCAGCACCACTGCCCCCGGCCCCTTGCATCCCGGCAGCAGCACTGCCCCCAGCCCCTTGCATCCCGGCAGCAGCACTGCCCCTAGCCCCTTGCATCCCGGCGGCACCATTGCCCCCGGCCCCTTGCATCCCGGCAGCAGCACCGCCGCCAGCCCCTTGCATCCCGGCAGCAGCACTGCCCCCAGCCCCTTGCATCCCGGCGGCAACACTGCCCCCAGCCCCTTGCATCCCGGCAGCACGACCGCGCCCGGCCCCTTGCATCCCGGCAGCAGCACTGCCCCCGGCCACTTGCATCCCGGCAGCAGCACTGCCCCCAACCCCTTGCATCCCGGCAGCAGCACTGCCCCCAGCCCCTTGCATCCCGGCAGCACCACTGCCCCCGGCCCCTTGCATCCCGGCAGCAGCACTGCCCCCGGCCCCTTGCATCCCGGCAGCACCACTGCCCCCAGCCCCTTGCATCCCGGCAGCAGCACTGCCCCCAGCCCCTTGCATCCCGCCGAGTCAGCCCAGGGCCCATCCCTGCCACCCCCCGAGGGTGCCCCCCGAGGGAGAACGGTGCTGTGCTGTGAGGGACAGGCACCCTCCCCTGTCGTGCACCCGGGCCACCCAGCCTCACCCGCGCTCTCCCTTCCCAGGGTTCGCGCCCCTGCCGCACCGCCATATCCCCCGCGCGTACTCGTGGCCGTGCCGATGTGCGAAGGGACGAGCAGTGGCCTCCGTCTCGACGCAGGGGACGCCGCGTGTGGGGGGCCCTGAGTGCTGCTGATGGCAATCTATTGGTGCAGACCAGGAGTTGGACCCCGTGCCCCGTGCGACTGCTGTGGGGCTGGGCCCCAAAAGCCAAGAGGGGCAGGGCCCCGTGCGATCACCGAGGGGCTGGGCCCCAGAAGCCGAGTGGGGCAGGGCCCCGTGCGATCACCGAGGGGCTGGGCCCCAGAAGCCGAGTGGGGCAGGGCCCCGTGCGACCGCCGTGGGGCTGGGCCCCAGAAGCCGAGTGGGGCAGGGCCCCGTGCGACCGCCGAGGGGCTGGGCCCCAGAAGCCGAGTGGGGCAGGGCCCCGTGCGATCACCGAGGGGCTGGGCCCCAGAAGCCGAGTGGGGCAGGGCCCCGTGCGATCACCGAGGGGCTGGGCCCCAGAAGCCGAGTGGGGCAAGGCCCCGTGCGATCACCGAGGGGCTGGGCCCCAGAAGCCGAGTGGGGCAGGGCCCCGTGCGATCACCGAGGGGCTGGGCCCCAGAAGCCGAGTGGGGCAGGGCCCCGTGCGACCGCCGAGGGGCTGGGCCCCAGAAGCCGAGTGGGGCAGGGCCCCGTGCGATCACCGAGGGGCTGGGCCCCAGAAGCCGAGTGGGGCAGGGCCCCGTGCGATCACCGAGGGGCTGGGCCCCAGAAGCCGAGTGGGGCAGGGCCCCGTGCGACCGCCGAGGGGCTGGGCCCCAGAAGCCGAGTGGGGCAGGGCCCCGTGCGACCGCCGTGGGGCTGGGCCCCAGAAGCCGAGTGGGGCAGGGCCCCGTGCGACCGCCGAGGGGCTGGGCCCCAGAAGCCGAGTGGGGCAGGGCCCCGTGCGACCGCCGAGGGGCTGGGCCCCAGAAGCCGAGTGGGGCAGGGCCCCGTGCGACCGCCGAGGGGCTGGGCCCCAGAAGCCGAGTGGGGCAGGGCCCCGTGCGATCACCGAGGGGCTGGGCCCCAGAAGCCGAGTGGGGCAGGGCCCCGTGCGATCACCGAGGGGCTGGGCCCCAGAAGCCGAGTGGGGCAGGGCCCCGTGCGATCACCGAGGGGCTGGGCCCCAGGAGCCGAGTGGGGCAGGGCCCCGTGCGACCGCCGAGGGGCTGGGCCCCAGAAGCCGAGTGGGGCAGGGCCCCGTGCGACCGCCGTGGGGCTGGGCCCCAGAAGCCGAGTGGGGCAGGGCCCCGTGCGATCACCGAGGGGCTGGGCCCCAGAAGCCGAGTGGGGCAGGGCCCCGTGCGACCGCCGAGGGGCTGGGCCCCAGAAGCCGAGCGGGGCAGGGCCCCGTGCGATCACCGAGGGGCTGGGCCCCAGAAGCCGAGTGGGGCAGGGCCCCGTGCGATCACCGAGGGGCTGGGCCCCAGAAGCCGAGTGGGGCAGGGCCCCGTGCGACCGCCGTGGGGCTGGGCCCCAGAAGCCGAGTGGGGCAGGGCCCCGTGCGACCGCCGTGGGGCTGGGCCCCAGAAGCCGAGTGGGGCAGGGCCCCGTGCGACCGCCGTGGGGCTGGGCCCCAGAAGCCGAGTGGGGCAGGGCCCCGTGCGATCACCGAGGGGCTGGGCCCCAGAAGCCGAGTGGGGCAGGGCCCCGTGCGACCGCCGAGGGGCTGGGCCCCAGAAGCCGAGTGGGGCAGGGCCCCGTGCCACCGCCGAGGGGCTGGGCCCCAGAAGCCGAGTGGGGCAGGGCCCCGTGCGACCGCCGAGGGGCTGGGCCCCAGAAGCCGAGTGGGGCAGGGCCCCGTGCGATCACCGACCGCCGTGGGGCTAGGCCCCAGAAGCCGAGTGGGGCAGGGCCCCGTGCGACCGCCGAGGGGCTGGGCCCCAGAAGCCGAGTGGGGCAGGGCCCCGTGCGACCGCCGAGGGGCTGGGCCCCAGAAGCCGAGTGGGGCAGGGCCCCGTGCGACCGCCGAGGGGCTGGGCCCCAGAAGCCGAGTGGGGCAAGGCCCCGTGCGAACGCCGAGGGGCTGGGCCCCAGAAGCCGAGTGGGGCAGGGCCCCGTGCGACCGCCGTGGGGCTGGGCCCCAGAAGCCGAGTGGGGCAGGGCCCCGTGCGAACGCCGAGGGGCTGGGCCCCAGAAGCCGAGTGGGGCAGGGCCCCGTGCGACCGCCGAGGGGCTAGGCCCCAGAAGCCGAGTGGGGCAGGGCCCCGTGCGATCACCGAGGGGCTGGGCCCCAGAAGCCGAGTGGGGCAGGGCCCCGTGCGACCGCCGAGGGGCTGGGCCCCAGAAGCCGAGTGGGGCAGGGCCCCGTGCGACCGCCGAGGGGCTGGGCCCCAGAAGCCGAGTGGGGCAGGGCCCCGTGCGACCGCCGTGGGGCTGGGCCCCAGAAGCCGAGTGGGGCAGGGCCCCGTGCGACCGCCGTGGGGCTGGGCCCCAGAAGCCGAGTGGGGCAGGGCCCCGTGCGACCGCCGAGGGGCTGGGCCCCAGAAGCCGAGTGGGGCAGGGCCCCGTGCGATCACCGAGGGGCTGGGCCCCAGAAGCCGAGTGGGGCAGGGCCCCGTGCGATCACCGAGGGGCTGGGCCCCAGAAGCCGAGTGGGGCAGGGCCCCGTGCGACCGCCGAGGGGCTGGGCCCCAGAAGCCGAGTGGGGCAGGGCCCCGTGCGACCGCCGTGGGGCTGGGCCCCAGAAGCCGAGTGGGGCAGGGCCCCGTGCGACCGCCGTGGGGCTGGGCCCCAGAAGCCGAGTGGGGCAGGGCCCCGTGCGACCGCCGAGGGGCTGGGCCCCAGAAGCCGAGTGGGGCAGGGCCCCGTGCGACCGCCGAGGGGCTGGGCCCCAGAAGCCGAGTGGGGCAGGGCCCCGTGCGACCGCCGTGGGGCTGGGCCCCAGAAGCCGAGTGGGGCAGGGCCCCGTGCGACCGCCGTGGGGCTGGGCCCCAGAAGCCGAGTGGGGCAGGGCCCCGTGCGACCGCCGTGGGGCTGGGTCCCAGAAGCCGAGTGGGGCAGGGCCCCGTGCCACCGCCGAGGGGCTGGGCCCCAGAAGCCGAGTGGGGCAGGGCCCCGTGCGACCGCCGAGGGGCTGGGCCCCAGAAGCCGAGTGGGGCAAGGCCCCGTGCGACCGCCGAGGGGCTGGGCCCCAGAAGCCGAGTGGGGCAGGGCCCCGTGCGACCGCCGAGGGGCTGGGCCCCAGAAGCCGAGTGGGGCAGGGCCCCGTGCGATCACCGAGGGGCTGGGCCCCAGAAGCCGAGTGGGGCAGGGCCCCGTGCGACCGCCGAGGGGCTGGGCCCCAGAAGCCGAGTGGGGCAGGGCCCCGTGCGATCACCGAGGGACTGGGCCCCAGAAGCCGAGTGGGGCAGGGCCCCGTGCGACCGCCGAGGGGCTGGGCCCCAGAAGCCGAGTGGGGCAGGGCCCCGTGCGACCGCCGAGGGGCTGGGCCCCAGAAGCCGAGTGGGGCAGGGCCCCGTGCGATCACCGAGGGGCTGGGCCCCAGAAGCCGAGTGGGGCAGGGCCCCGTGCGATCACCGAGGGGCTGGGCCCCAGAAGCCGAGTGGGGCAGGGCCCCGTGCGATCACCGAGGGGCTGGGCCCCAGAAGCCGAGTGGGGCAGGGCCCCGTGCGATCACCGAGGGGCTGGGCCCCAGAAGCCGAGTGGGGCAGGGCCCCGTGCGATCACCGAGGGGCTGGGCCCCAGAAGCCGAGTGGGGCAGGGCCCCGTGCGATCACCGAGGGGCTGGGCCCCAGAAGCCGAGTGGGGCAGGGCCCCGTGCGACCGCCGTGGGGCTGGGCCCCAGAAGCCGAGTGGGGCAGGGCCCCGTGCGACCGCCGTGGGGCTGGGCCCCAGAAGCCGAGTGGGGCAGGGCCCCGTGCGACCGCCGAGGGGCTGGGCCCCAGAAGCCGAGTGGAGCAGGGCCCCGTGCGACCGCCGTGGGGCTGGGCCCCAGAAGCCGAGTGGGGCAGGGCCCCGTGCGATCACCGAGGGGCTGGGCCCCAGAAGCCGAGTGGGGCAGGGCCCCGTGCGACCGCCGTGGGGCTGGGCCCCAGAAGCCGAGTGGGGCAGGGCCCCGTGCGACCGCCGAGGGGCTGGGCCCCAGAAGCCGAGTGGGGCAAGGCCCTGTGCGACCGCCGTGGGGCTGGGCCCCAGAAGCCGAGTGGGGCAGGGCCCCGTGCGACCGCCGAGGGGCTGGGCCCCAGAAGCAGTTCCAAGTGCGGTGCAGTGGTCCTCGGAGGCGGAGTGTGCTGTGACTACTCCGATGACTGCGCCGCTCCCGGGGGACCCAAATTTTCTACCTAGACGGGTCCGTCGCATTTTTCAAGTCGGGAGAGTCCAACCCAACCCAACCAGACCCTTGCATCCCGGCAGCAGCACTGCCCCCAGCCCCTTGCATCCCGGCAGCAGCACTGCCCCCGGCCCCTTGCATCCCGGCAGCAGCACTGCCCCCAGCCCCTTGCATCCCGGCAGCAGCACTGCCCCCGGCCCCTTGCATCCCGGCAGCAGCACTGCCCCCGGCCCCTTGCATCCCGGCAGCAGCACTGCCCCCGGCCCCTTGCATCCCGGCAGCAGCACTGCCCCCGGCCCCTTGCATCCCGGCAGCACCACTGCCCCCAGCCCCTTGCATCCCGGCAGCAGCACTGCCCCCAGCCCCTTGCATCCCAGCAGCAGCACTGCCCCCGGCCCCTTGCATCCCGGCAGCACCACTGCCCCCGGCCCCTTGCATCCCGGCAGCAGCACTGCCCCCAGCCCCTTGCATCCCGGCAGCAGCACTGCCCCCGGCCCCTTGCATCCCGGCAGCAGCACTGCCCGCGGCCCCTTGCATCCCGGCAGCAGCACTGCCCCCGGCCCCTTGCATCCCGGCAGCAGCACTGCCCCCAGCCCCTTGCATCCCAGCAGCAGCACTGCCCCCAGCCCCTTGCATCCCGGCAGCAGCACTGCCCCCGGCCCCTTGCATCCCGGCAGCAGCACTGCCCCCGGCCCCTTGCATCCCGGCAGCAGCACTGCCCCCAGCCCCTTGAATCCCAGCAGCAGCACTGCCCCCGGCCCCTTGCATCCCGGCAGCAGCACTGCCCCCGGCCCCTTGCATCCCGGCAGCAGCACTGCCCCCAGCCCCTTGCATCCCGGCAGCAGCACTGCCCCCAGCCCCTTGCATCCCGGCAGCAGCACTGCCCCCGGCTCCTTGCATCCCGGCAGCAGCACTGCCCCCAGACCCTTGCATCCCGGCAGCAGCACTGCCCCCGGCCCCTTGCATCCCAGTAGCAGCACTGCCCCCGGCCCCTTGCATCCCGGCAGCCGCACTGCCCCCGGCCCCTTGCATCCCGGCAGCAGCACTGCCCCCAGCCCCTTGCATCCCGGCAGCAGCACTGCCCCCAGCCCCTTGCATCCCGGCAGCAGCACTGCCCCCGGCCCCTTGCATCCCGGCAGCAGCACTGCCCCCAGCCCCTTGCATCCCGGCAGCAGCACTGCCCCCGGCCCCTTGCATCCCGGCAGCAGCACTGGCCCCAGCCCCTTGCATCCCGGCAGCAGCACTGCCCCCAGCCCCTTGCATCCCGGCAGCAGCACTGCCCCCGGCTCCTTGCATCCCGGCAGCAGCACTGCCCCCAGCCCCTTGCATCCCGGCAGCAGCACTGCCCCCGGCCCCTTGCATCCCGGCAGCAGCACTGCCCCCGGCCCCTTGCATCCCGGCAGCAGCACTGCCCCCGGCCCCTTGCATCCCGGCAGCAGCACTGCCCCCGGCCCCTTGCATCCCGGCAGCAGCACTGCCCCCGGCCCCTTGCATCCCGGCAGCACCACTGCCCCCAGCCCCTTGCATCCCGGCAGCAGCACTGCCCCCAGCCCCTTGCATCCCAGCAGCAGCACTGCCCCCGGCCCCTTGCATCCCGGCAGCACCACTGCCCCCGGCCCCTTGCATCCCGGCAGCAGCACTGCCCCCAGCCCCTTGCATCCCGGCAGCAGCACTGCCCCCGGCCCCTTGCATCCCGGCAGCAGCACTGCCCGCGGCCCCTTGCATCCCGGCAGCAGCACTGCCCCCGGCCCCTTGCATCCCGGCAGCAGCACTGCCCCCAGCCCCTTGCATCCCAGCAGCAGCACTGCCCCCAGCCCCTTGCATCCCGGCAGCAGCACTGCCCCCGGCCCCTTGCATCCCGGCAGCAGCACTGCCCCCGGCCCCTTGCATCCCGGCAGCAGCACTGCCCCCAGCCCCTTGAATCCCAGCAGCAGCACTGCCCCCGGCCCCTTGCATCCCGGCAGCAGCACTGCCCCCGGCCCCTTGCATCCCGGCAGCAGCACTGCCCCCAGCCCCTTGCATCCCGGCAGCAGCACTGCCCCCAGCCCCTTGCATCCCGGCAGCAGCACTGCCCCCGGCTCCTTGAATCCCGGCAGCAGCACTGCCCCCAGACCCTTGCATCCCGGCAGCAGCACTGCCCCCGGCCCCTTGCATCCTAGTAGCAGCACTGCCCCCGGCCCCTTGCATCCCGGCAGCAGCACTGCCCCCGGCCCCTTGCATCCCGCAGCAGCACTGCCCCCAGCCCCTTGCATCCCGGCAGCAGCACTGCCCCCAGCCCCTTGCATCCCGGCAGCAGCACTGCCCCCGGCCCCTTGCATCCCGGCAGCAGCACTGCCCCCAGCCCCTTGCATCCCGGCAGCAGCACTGCCCCCGGCCCCTTGCATCCCGGCAGCAGCACTGGCCCCAGCCCCTTGCATCCCGGCAGCAGCACTGCCCCCAGCCCCTTGCATCCCGGCAGCAGCACTGCCCCCGGCTCCTTGCATCCCGGCAGCAGCACTGCCCCCAGCCCCTTGCATCCCGGCAGCAGCACTGCCCCCGGCCCCTTGCATCCCGGCAGCAGCACTGCCCCCGGCCCCTTGCATCCCGGCAGCATCACTGCCCCCAGCCCCTTGCATCCCGGCAGCAGCACTGCCCCCAGCCCCTTGCATCCCGGCAGCAGCACTGCCCCCGGCTCCTTGCATCCCGGCAGCAGCACTGCCCCCAGCCCCTTGCATCCCGGCAGCAGCACTGCCCCCGGCCCCTTGCATCCCAGTAGCAGCACTGCCCCCGGCCCCTTGCATCCCGGCAGCAGCACTGCCCCCGGCCCCTTGCATCCCGGCAGCAGCACTGCCCCCAGCCCCTTGCATCCCGGCAGCAGCACTGCCCCCAGCCCCTTGCATCCCGGCAGCAGCACTGCCCCCGGCCCCTTGCATCCCGGCAGCAGCACTGCCCCAAGCCCCTTGCATCCCTGCAGCAGCACTGCCCCAAGCCCCTTGCATCCCGGCAGCAGCACTACTCCCGGCCCCTTGCATCCCGGCAGCAGCACTGCCCCCAGCCCCTTGCATCCCGGCAGCAGCACTGCCCCCGGCCCCTTGCATCCCTGCAGCAGCACTGCCCCCAGCCCCTTGCATCCCTGCAGCAGCACTGCCCCAAGCCCCTTGCATCCCGGCAGCAGCACTACTCCCGGCCCCTTGCATCCCGGCAGCAGCACTGCCCCCAGCCCCTTGCATCCCGGCAGCAGCACTGCCCCCAGCCCCTTGCATCCCTGCAGCAGCACTGCCCCAAGCCCCTTGCATCCCGGCAGCAGCACTACTCCCGGCCCCTTGCATCCCGGCCGCAGCACTGCCCCCAGCCCCTTGCATCCCGGCAGCAGCACTGCCCCGGCCCCTTGCATCCCGGCAGCAGCACTGCCCCCGGCCCCTTGCATCCCGGCAGCAGCACTGCCCCCAGCCCCTTGCATCCCGGCAGCACCACTGCCCCCGGCCCCTTGCATCCCGGCAGCAGCACTGCCCCCGACCCCTTGCATCCCGGCAGCAGCACTGCCCCCAGCCCCTTGCATCCCGGCAGCAGCACTGCCCCCAGCCCCTTGCATCCCGGCAGCAGCACTGCCCCCGGCCCCTTGCATCCCGGCAGCAGCACTGCCCCCGGCCCCTTGCATCCCGGCAGCACCACTGCCCCCGGCCCCTTGCATCCCGCCAGCACCACTGACCCCGGCCCCTTGCATCCCGGCAGCAGCACTGCCCCCGGCCCCTTGCATCCCGGCAGCAGCACTGCCCCGAGCCCCTTGCATCCCGGCAGCAGCACTGCCCCCGGCCCCTTGCATCCCGGCAGCAGCAGTGCCCCCAGCCCCTTGCATCCCGGCAGCAGCACTGCCCGCGGCTCCTTGCATCCCGGCAGCAGCACTGCCGCCAGCCCCTTGCATCCCGGCAGCAGCACTGCCCCCGGCCCCTTGCATCCCGGCAGCAGCACTGCCCTCGGCCCCTTGCATCCCGGCAGCAGCACTGTCCCCAGCCCCCTGCATCCCGGCAGCAGCACTGCCCCCAGCCCCTTGCATCCCGGCAGCAGCACTGCCCCCAGCCCCTTGCATCCCGGCAGCAGCACTGCCACCAGCCCCTAGCATCCCGGCAGCAGCACTGCCCCCGGCCCCTTGCATCCCGGCAGCAGCACTGCCCCAAGCCCCTTGCATCCCGGCAGCAGCACTACTCCCGGCCCCTTGCATCCCGGCAGCAGCACTGCCCCCAGCCCCTTGCATCCCGGCAGCAGCACTGCCCCCGGCCCCTTGCATCCCGGCAGCAGCACTGCCCCAAGCCCCTTGCATCCCGGCAGCAGCACTACTCCCGGCCCCTTGCATCCCGGCCGCAGCACTGCCCCCAGCCCCTTGCATCCCGGCAGCAGCACTGCCCCCGGCCCCTTGCATCCCGGCAGCAGCACTGCCCCCGGCCCCTTGCATCCCGGCAGCAGCACTGCCCCCAGCCCCTTGCATCCCGGCAGCACCACTGCCCCCGGCCCCTTGCATCCCGGCAGCAGCACTGCCCCCGACCCCTTGCATCCCGGCAGCAGCACTGCCCCCAGCCCCTTGCATCCCGGCAGCAGCACTGCCCCCAGCCCCTTGCATCCCGGCAGCAGCACTGCCCCCGGCCCCTTGCATCCCGGCAGCAGCACTGCCCCCGGCCCCTTGCATCCCGGCAGCACCACTGCCCCCGGCCCCTTGCATCCCGCCAGCACCACTGACCCCGGCCCCTTGCATCCCGGCAGCAGCACTGCCCCCGGCCCCTTGCATCCCGGCAGCAGCACTGCCCCGAGCCCCTTGCATCCCGGCAGCAGCACTGCCCCCGGCCCCTTGCATCCCGGCAGCAGCACTGCCGGCGGCCCCTTGCATCCCGGCAGCAGCACTGCCCCCGGCCCCTTGCATCCCGGCAGCAGCACTGCCCCCGGCTGCTTGCATCCCGGTAGCAGCACTGCCCCCAGCCCCTTGCATCCCGGCAGCAGCAGTGCCCCCAGCCCCTTGCATCCCGGCAGCAGCACTGCCCGCGGCTCCTTGCATCCCGGCAGCAGCACTGCCGCCAGCCCCTTGCATCCCGGCAGCAGCACTGCCCCCGGCCCCTTGCATCCCGGCAGCAGCACTGCCCCGAGCCCCTTGCATCCCGGCAGCAGCACTGCCCCCGGCCCCTTGCATCCCGGCAGCAGCACTGCCCTCGGCCCCTTGCATCCCGGCAGCAGCACTGTCCCCAGCCCCCTGCATCCCGGCAGCAGCACTGCCCCCAGCCCCTTGCATCCCGGCAGCAGCAGTGCCCCCAGCCCCTTGCATCCCGGCAGCAGCACTGCCACCAGCCCCTTGCATCCCGGCAGCAGCACTGCCCCCGGCCCCTTGCATCCCGGCAGCAGCACTGCCCCCAGCCCCTTGCATCCCGGCAACACACTACCCCCGGCACCTGGCATCCCGGCAGCAGCACTGCCCCCGGCCCCTTGCATCCCGGCAGCAGCACTGCCCCCAGCCGCTTGCATCCCGGCATCAGCACTGCCCCCAGCCCCTTGCATCCCGGCAGCAGCACTGCCCCCGGCCCCTTGCATCCCGGCAGCAGCACTGCCCCCGGCCCCTTGCATCCCGGCAGCAGCACTGCCCCCGGCCCCTTGCATCCCGGCAGCAGCACTGCCCCCGGCCCCTTGCATCCCGGCAGCAGCACTGCCCCCGGCCCCTTGCATCCCGGCAGCAGCACTGCCCCCAGCCCCTTGCATCCCGGCAGCAGCACTGCCCCCAGCCCCTTGCATCCCGGCAGCAGCACTGCCCCCGGCCCCTTGCATCCCGGCAGCAGCACTGCCCCCGGCCCCTTGCATCCCGGCCGCAGCACTGCCCCTAGCCCCTTGCATCCCGGCAGCAGCACTGTCCCCAGCCCCTTGCATCCCGGCAGCAGCACTGCCCCCAGCCCCTTGCATCCCGGCAGCAGCACTGCCCCCAGCCCCTTGCATCCCGGCAGCAGCACTGCCCCCAGCCCCTTGCATCCCGGCAGCAGCACTGCCCCCAGCCCCTTGCATCCCGGCAGCAGCACTGCCCCCAGCCCCTTGCATCCCGGCAGCAGCACTGCCCCCAGCCCCTTGCATCCCGGCAGCAGCACTGCCCCCAGCCCCTTGCATCCCGGCAGCAGCACTGCTCCCGGCCCCTTGCATCCCGGCAGCAGCACTGCCCCCGGCCCCTTACATCCCGGCAGCACCACTGCCCCCGGCCCCTTGCATCCCGGCAGCAGCACTGCCCCGAGCCCCTTGCATCCCGGCAGCAGCACTGCCCCCAGCCCCTTGCATCCCGGCAGCAGCACTGCCCCCAGCCCCTTGCATCCCAGCAGCAGCACTGCCCCCGGCCCCTTGCATCCCGGCAGCAGCACTGCCCCCGGCCCCTTGCATCCCGGCAGCAGCACTGCCCCCAGCCCCTTGCATCCGGGCAGCAGCACTGCCCCCGGCTCCTTGCATCCCGGCAGCAGCACTGCCCCCAGCCCCTTGCATCCCGGCAGCAGCACTGCCCCCGGCCCCTTGCATCCCGGCAGCAGCACTGCCCCCGGCCCCTTGCACCCCGGCAGCAGCATTGCCCCCGGCCCCTTGCATCCCGGCAGCAGCACTGCCCCGAGCCCCTTGCATCCCGGCAGCAGCAATGCCCCTAGCCCCTTGCATCCCGGCAGCAGCACTGCCCCCGGCTCCTTGCATCCCGGCAGCAGCACTGCCCCCAACCCCTTGCATCCCGGCAGCAGCACTGCCCCCAGCCCCTTGCATCCCGGCAGCAGCACTGCCCCCAGCCCCTTGCATCCCGGCAGCAGCACTGCCCCGGCCCCTTGCATTCAGGCAGCAGCACTGCCCCCAGCCCCTTGCATCCCGGCAGCAGCACTGCCCCCGGCCCCTTGCATCCCAGCAGCACCACTGCCCCCAGCCCCTTGCATCCCGGCTGCAGCACTGCCCCCAGCCCCTTGCATCCCGGCTGCAGCACTGCACCCAGCCCCTTGCATCCCGGCAGCAGCACTGCCCCCAGCCCCTTGCATCCCGGCAGCAGCACTGCCCCCAGCCCCTTGCATCCCGGCAGCAGCACTGCCCCCAGCCCCTTGCATCCCGGCAGCAGCACTGCCCCCAGCGCCTTGCATCCCGGCAGCAGCACTGCCCCCAGCCCCTTGCATCCCGGCAGCAGCACTGCCCCCAGCCCCTTGCATCCCGGCAGCAGCAGTGCCCCCAGCCCCTTGCATCCCGGCAGCAGCACTGCCCGCGGCTCCTTGCATCCCGGCAGCAGCACTGCCGCCAGCCCCTTGCATCCCGGCAGCAGCACTGCCCCCGGCCCCTTGCATCCCGGCAGCAGCACTGCCCTCGGCCCCTTGCATCCCGGCAGCAGCACTGTCCCCAGCCCCTTGCATCCCGGCAGCAGCACTGCCCCCAGCCCCTTGCATCCCGGCAGCAGCACCGCCCCCAGCCCCTTGCATCCCGGCAGCAGCACTGACCCCGGCCCCTTGCATCCCGGCAGCAGCACTGCCCCCAGCCCCTTGCATCCCGGCAGCAACACTGCCCCCGGCCCCTTGCATCCCGGCAGCAGCACAGCCCCCGGCCCCTTGCATCCCGGCAGCAGCACTGCCCCCGGCCCATTGCATCCCGGCAGCAGCACTGCCCCCGGCCCCTTGCATCCCGGCAACAGCACTGCCCCCAGCCCCTTGCATCCCGGCAGCAGCACTGCCCCCAGCCCCTTGCATCCCGGCAGCAGCACTGCCCCCGGCCCCTTGCATCCCGGCAGCAGTGCTGCCCCCGGCCCCTTACATCCCGGCAGCAGCATTGCCCCTAGCCCCTTGCATCCCGGCAGCAGCACTGCCCCCAGCCCCTTGCATCCCGGCAGCAGCACTGCCCCCAGCCCCTTGCATCCCGGCAGCAGCACTGAACCCGGCCCCTTGCATCCCGGCAGCAGCACTGCTCCCGGCCCCTTGCATCCCGGCAGCAGCACTGACCCCAGCCCCTTGCATCCCGGCAGCACCACTGCCCCCGGCCCCTTGCATCCCGGCAGCAGCACTGCCCAGAGCCCCTTGCATCCCGGCAGCAGCACTGCCCCCGGCCCCTTGCATCCCGGCAGCAGCACTGCCCCCAGCCCCTTGCATCCCGGCAGCAGCACTGCCCCCAGCCCCTTGCATCCCAGCAGCAGGACCGCCCCCGGCCCCTTGCATCCCGGCAGCAGCACTGCCCCCGGCCCCTTGCATCCCGGCAACAGCACTGCCGGCGGCCCCTTGCATCCCGGCAGCAGCACTGCCCCCGGCCCCTTGCATCCCGGCAGCAGCACTGCCCCCGGCCCCTTGCATCCCGGCAGCAGCATTGCCCCTGGCCCCTTGCATCCCGGCAGCAGCACTGCCCCTGGCCCCTTGCATCCCGGCAGCAGCACTGCCCCCAGCCCCTTGCATCCCGGCAGCAGCACTGCCCCTAGCCCCTTGCATCCCGGCAGCAGCACTGCCGGCGGCCCCTTGCATCCCGGCAGCAGCACTGCCCCCGGCCCCTTGCATCCCGGCAGCAGCACTGCCCCCGGCCCCTTGCATCCCGGCAGCAGCATTGCCCCTGGCCCCTTGCATCCCGGCAGCAGCACTGCCCCTGGCCCCTTGCATCCCGGCAGCAGCACTGCCCCCAGCCCCTTGCATCCCGGCAGCAGCACTGCCCCTAGCCCCTTGCATCCCTGCAGCAGCACTGCCCCCAGCCCCTTGCATCCCGGCAGCAGCACTGTCCCCAGCCCCTTGCATCCCGGCAGCAGCACTCCCCCCGGCCCCTTGCATCCCGGCAGCAGCACTGCCCCCGGCCCCTTGCATCCCGGCAGCAGCACTGCCCCTGGCCCCTTGCATCCCGGCAGAAGCACTGCCCCTGGCCCCTTGCATCCCGGCAGCAGCCCTGGCCCCAGCCCCTTGCATCCCGGCAGCAGCACTGCCCCTGGCCCCTTGCATCCCGGCAGCAGCACTGCCCCCAGCCCCTTGCATCCCGGCAGCAGCACTGCTCCCGGCCCCTTGCATCCCGGCAGCAGCACTGCCCCCAGCCCCTTGCATCCCGGCAGCAGCACTGCCCCCGGCCCCTTGCATCCCGGCAGCAGCACTGCCCCCAGCCCCTTGCATCCCGGCAGCAGCACTGCCGGCGGCCCCTTGCATCCCGGCAGCAGCACTGCCCCCGGCCCCTTGCATCCCGGCAGCAGCACTGCCCCCGGCTGCTAGCATCCCGGCAGCAGCACTGCCCCCAGCCCCTTGCATCCCGGCAGCAGCAGTGCCCCCAGCCCCTTGCATCCCGGCAGCAGCACTGCCCGCGGCTCCTTGCATCCCGGCAGCAGCACTGCCGCCAGCCCCTTGCATCCCGGCAGCAGCACTGCCCCCGGCCCCTTGCATCCCGGCAGCAGCACTGCCCTCGGCCCCTTGCATCCCGGCAGCAGCACTGTCCCCAGCCCCCTGCATCCCGGCAGCAGCACTGCCCCCAGCCCCTTGCATCCCGGCAGCAGCAGTGCCCCCAGCCCCTTGCATCCCGGCAGCAGCACTGCCACCAGCCCCTTGCATCCCGGCAGCAGCACTGCCCCCGGCCCCTTGCATCCCGGCAGCAGCACTGCCCCCAGCCCCTTGCATCACGGCAACACACTACCCCCGGCCCTTTGCATCCCGGCAGCAGCACTGCCCCCGGCCCCTTGCATCCCGGCAGCAGCACTGCCCCCAGCCGCTTGCATCCCGGCATCAGCACTGCCCCCAGCCCCTTGCATCCCGGCAGCAGCACTGCCCCCGGCCCCTTGCATCCCGGCAGCAGCACTGCCCCCGGCCCCTTGCATCCCGGCAGCAGCACTGCCCCCGGCCCCTTGCATCCCGGCAGCAGCACTGCCCCCGGCCCCTTGCATCCCGGCAGCAGCACTGCCCCCGGCCCCTTGCATCCCGGCAGCAGCACTGCCCCCAGCCCCTTGCATCCCGGCAGCAACACTGCCCCCAGCCCCTTGCATCCCGGCAGCAGCACTGCCCCCGGCCCCTTGCATCCCGGCAGCAGCACTGCCCCCGGCCCCTTGCATCCCGGCCGCAGCACTGCCCCTAGCCCCTTGCATCCCGGCAGCAGCACTGCCCCCAGCCCCTTGCATCCCGGCAGCAGCACTGCCCCCAGCCCCTTGCATCCCGGCAGCAGCACTGCCCCCAGCCCCTTGCATCCCGGCAGCAGCACTGCCCCCAGCCCCTTGCATCCCGGCAGCAGCACTGCCCCCAGCCCCTTGCATCCCGGCAGCAGCACTGCCCCCAGCCCCTTGCATCCCGGCAGCAGCACTGCCCCCAGCCCCTTGCATCCCGGCAGCAGCACTGCTCCCGGCCCCTTGCATCCCGGCAGCAGCACTGCCCCCGGCCCCTTACATCCCGGCAGCACCACTGCCCCCGGCCCCTTGCGTCCCGGCAGCAGCACTGCCCCGAGCCCCTTGCATCCCGGCAGCAGCACTGCCCCCAGCCCCTTGCATCCCGGCAGCAGCACTGCCCCAAGCCCCTTGCATCCCAGCAGCAGCACTGCCCCCAGCCCCTTGCATCCGGGCAGCAGCACTGCCCCCGGCTCCTTGCATCCCGGCAGCAGCACTGCCCCCAGCCCCTTGCATCCCGGCAGCAGCACTGCCCCCGGCCCCTTGCATCCCGGCAGCAGCACTGCCCCCGGCCCCTTGCATCCCGGCAGCAGCACTGCCCCCGGCCCCTTGCATCCCGGCAGCAGCACTGCCCCGAGCCCCTTGCATCCCGGCAGCAGCAATGCCCCTAGCCCCTTGCATCCCGGCAGCAGCACTGCCCCCGGCTCCTTGCATCCCGGCTGCAGCACTGCCCCCAGCCCCTTGCATCCCGGCAGCAGCACTGCCCCCAGCCCCTTGCATCCCGGCAGCAGCACTGCCCCCAGCCCCTTGCATCCCGGCAGCAGCACTGCCCCCAGCCCCTTGCATCCCGGCAGCAGCACTACCCCCAGCCCCTTGCATCCCGGCAGCAGCACTGCCCCCAGCTCCTTGCATCCCGGCAGCAGCACCGCCCCCAGCCCCTTGCATCCCGGCAGCAGCAGTGCCCCCAGCCCCTTGCATCCCGGCAGCAGCACTGCCCGCGGCTCCTTGCATCCCGGCAGCAGCACTGCCGCCAGCCCCTTGCATCCCGGCAGCAGCACTGCCCCCGGCCCCTTGCATCCCGGCAGCAGCACTGCCCTCGGCCCCTTGCATCCCGGCAGCAGCACCGCCCCGAGCCCCTTGCATCCCGGCAGCAGCACTGACCCCGGCCCCTTGCATCCCGGCAGCAGCACTGCCCCCAGCCCCTTGCATCCCGGCAGCAACACTGCCCCCGGCCCCTTGCATCCCGGCAGCAGCACTGCCCCCGGCCCCTTGCATCCCGGCAGCAGCAATGCCCCCGGCCCATTGCATCCCGGCAGCAGCACTGCCCCCGGCCCCTTGCATCCCGGCAACAGCACTGCCCCCAGCCCCTTGCATCCCGGCAGCAGCACTGCCCCCAGCCCCTTGCATCCCGGCAGCAGCACTGCCCCCGGCCCCTTGCATCCCGGCAGCAGTGCTGCCCCCGGCCCCTTACATCCCGGCAGCAGCATTGCCCCTAGCCCCTTGCATCCCGGCAGCAGCACTGCCCCCAGCCCCTTGCATCCCGGCAGCAGCACTGCCCCCAGCCCCTTGCATCCCGGCAGCAGCACTGCCCCCAGCCCCTTGCATCCCGGCAGCAGCACTGCCCCCAGCCCCTTGCATCCCGGCAGCAGCACTGAACCCGGCCCCTTGCATCCCGGCAGCAGCACTGCCGCCGGCCCCTTGCATCCCGGCAGCAGCACTGCCCAGAGCCCCTTGCATCCCGGCAGCAGCACTGCCCCCGGCCCCTTGCATCCCGGCAGCAGCACTGCCCCCAGCCCCTTGCATGCCGGCAGCAGCACTGCCCCCAGCCCCTTGCATCCCAGCAGCAGGACCGCCCCCGGCCCCTTGCATCCCGGCAGCAGCACTGCCCCCGGCCCCTTGCATCCCGGCAACAGCACTGCCGGCGGCCCCTTGCATCCCGGCAGCAGCACTGCCCCCGGCCCCTTGCATCCCGGCAGCAGCACTGCCCCCGGCCCCTTGCATCCCGGCAGCAGCATTGCCCCTGGCCCCTTGCATCCCGGCAGCAGCACTGCCCCTGGCCCCTTGCATCCCGGCAGCAGCACTGCCCCCAGCCCCTTGCATCCCGGCAGCAGCACTGCCCCTAGCCCCTTGCATCCCGGCAGCAGCACTGCCGGCGGCCCCTTGCATCCCGGCAGCAGCACTGCCCCCGGCCCCTTGCATCCCGGCAGCAGCACTGCCCCCGGCCCCTTGCATCCCGGCAGCAGCATTGCCCCTGGCCCCTTGCATCCCGGCAGCAGCACTGCCCCTGGCCCCTTGCATCCCGGCAGCAGCACTGCCCCTGGCCCCTTGCATCCCGGCAGCAGCACTGCCCCTAGCCCCTTGCATCCCTGCAGCAGCACTGCCCCCAGGCCCTTGCATCCCGGCAGCAGCACTGTCCCCAGCCCCTTGCATCCCGGCAGCAGCACTCCCCCCGGCCCCTTGCATCCCGGCAGCAGCACTGCCCCCGGCCCCTTGCATCCCGGCAGCAGCACTGCCCCTGGCCCCTTGCATCCCGGCAGAAGCACTGCCCCCGGCCCCTTGCATCCCGGCAGCAGCACTGCCCCCGGCCCCTTGCATCCCGGCAGCAGCATCGCCCCTAGCCCCTTGCATCCCGGCAGCAGCACTGCCCCGAGCCCCTTGCATCCCGGCAGCAGCACTGCCCCCAGCCCCTTGCATCCCGGCAGCAGCACTGCCCCCAGCCCCTTGCATCCCGGCAGCAGCACTGCCCCCAGCCCCTTGCATCCCGGCAGCAGCACTGAACCCGGCCCCTTGCATCCCGGCCGCAGCACTGCCCCCGGCCCCTTGCATCCCGGCAGCAGCACTGCCCAGAGCCCCTTGCATCCCGGCAGCAGCACTGCCCCCGGCCCCTTGCATCCCGGCAGCAGCACTGCCCCCAGCCCCTTGCATGCCGGCAGCAGCACTCCCCCCGGCCCCTTGCATCCCGGCAGCAGCACTGCCCCCGGCCCCTTGCATCCCGGCAGCAGCACTGCCCCTGGCCCCTTGCATCCCGGCAGCAGCACTCCCCCCGGCCCCTTGCATCCCGGCAGCAGCACTGCCCCCGGCCCCTTGCATCCCGGCAGCAGCATTGCCCCTAGCCCCTTGCATCCCGGCAGCAGCACTGCCCCCAGCCCCTTGCATCCCGGCAGCAGCACTGCCCCCAGCCCCTTGCATCCCGGCAGCAGCACTGCCCCCAGCCCCTTGCATCCCGGCAGCAGCACTGCCCCCAGCCCCTTGCATCCCGGCAGCAGCACTGAACCCGGCCCCTTGCATCCCGGCAGCAGCACTGCCCCCGGCCCCTTGCATCCCGGCAGCAGCACTGCCCAGAGCCCCTTGCATCCCGGCAGCAGCACTGCCCCCGGCCCCTTGCATCCCGGCAGCAGCACTGCCCCCAGCCCCTTGCATGCCGGCAGCAGCACTGCCCCCATCCCCTTGCATCCCAGCAGCAGGACCGCCCCCGGCCCCTTGCATCCCGGCAGCAGCACTGCCCCCGGCCCCTTGCATCCCGGCAACAGCACTGCCGGCGGCCCCTTGCATCCCGGCAGCAGCACTGCCCCCGGCCCCTTGCATCCCGGCAGCAGCACTGCCCCCGGCCCCTTGCATCCCGGCAGCAGCATTGCCCCTGGCCCCTTGCATCCCGGCAGCAGCACTGCCCCTGGCCCCTTGCATCCCGGCAGCAGCACTGCCCCCAGCCCCTTGCATCCCGGCAGCAGCACTGCCCCTAGCCCCTTGCATCCCGGCAGCAGCACTGCCGGCGGCCCCTTGCATCCCGGCAGCAGCACTGCCCCCGGCCCCTTGCATCCCGGCAGCAGCACTGCCCCCGGCCCCTTGCATCCCGGCAGCAGCATTGCCCCTGGCCCCTTGCATCCCGGCAGCAGCACTGCCCTTGGCCCCTTGCATCCCGGCAGCAGCACTGCCCCCAGCCCCTTGCATCCCGGCAGCAGCACTGCCCCTAGCCCCTTGCATCCCTGCAGCAGCACTGCCCCCAACCCCTTGCATCCCGGCAGCAGCACTGTCCCCAGCCCCTTGCATCCCGGCAGCAGCACTCCCCCCGGCCCCTTGCATCCCGGCAGCAGCACTGCCCCCGGCCCCTTGCATCCCGGCAGCAGCACTGCCCCTGGCCCCTTGCATCCCGGCAGAAGCGCTGCCCCTGGCCCCTTGCATCCCGGCAGCAGCCCTGGCCCCAGCCCCTTGCATCCCGGCAGCAGCACTGCCCCTGGCCCCTTGCATCCCGGCAGCAGCACTGCCCCCAGCCCCTTGCATCCCGGCAGCAGCACTGCTCCCGGCCCCTTGCATCCCGGCAGCAGCACTGCCCCCAGCCCCTTGCATCCCGGCAGCAGCACTGCCCCCGGCCCCTTGCATCCCGGCAGCAGCACTGCCCCCAGCCCCTTGCATCCCGGCAGCAGCACTACCCCCGGCCCCTTGCATCCCGGCAGCAGCACTGCCCCCGGCCCCTTGCATCCCGGCAGCAGCACTGCCCCCAGCAGCTTGCATCCCGGCAGCGGCACTGCCCCCAGCCCCTTGCATCCCGGCAGCAGCACTGCCCTCGGCCCCTTGCATCCCGGCAGCAGCACTGCCCCCAGCCCCTTGCATCCCGGCAGCAGCACTGCCCCCGGCCCCTTGCATCCCGGCAGCGGCACTACCCCCGGCCCCTTGCATCCCGGCAGCAGCACTGCCCCCGGCCCCTTGCATCCCGGCGGCAACACTGCTCCCGGCCCCTTGCATCCCGGCAGCAGCACTGCCCCCAGCCCGTTGCATCCCGGCAGCAGCACTGCTCCCGGCCCCTTGCATCCCGGCAGCAGCACTGCCCCCAGCCCCTTGCATCCCGGCAGCAGCACTGCCCCCGGCCCCTTGCATCCCGGAAGCAGCACTGCCCCCAGCCCCTTGCATCCCGGCAGCAGCACTGCCCCCGGCCCCTTGCATCCCGGCAGCAGCACTGCCCCCAGCCCTTTGCATCCCGGCAGCAGCACTGCCCCCAGCCCCTTGCATCCCGGCAGCAGCACTGCCCCTAGCCCCTTGCATCCCGGCAGCAGCTACGCCCCCGGCCCCTTGCATCCCGGCAGCAGCACTGCCCCCAGCCCCTTGCATCCCGGCAGCAGCACTGCCCCCAGCCCCTTGCATCCCGGCAGCAGCACTGCCCCCGGCCCCTTGCATCCCGGCAGCAGCACTACCCCCGGCCCCTTGCATCCCGGCAGCAGCACTGCCCCCAGCCCCTTGCATCCCGGCAGCAGCACTGCCCCCAGCCGCTTGCATCCCGGCAACAGCACTGCCCCCAACCCCTTGCATCCCGGCAGCAGCACTGCCCCCAGCCCCTTGCATTCCGGCAGCAGCACTGCCCCCAGCCCCTTGCATCCCGGCAGCAGCACTGCCCCCAGCCCCTTGCATCCCGGCAGCAGCACCGCCCCCGGCCCCTTGCATCCCGGCAGCAGCACTGCCCCCGGCCCCTTGCATCCCGGCAGCACCACTGCCCCCAGGCTTCTTGCATCCCGGCAGCAGCACTGCCCCCAGCCCCTTGCATCCCGGCAGCAGCACTGCCCCCAGCCCCTTGCATCCCGGCAGCAGCACTGCCCCCGGCTCCTTGCATCCCGGCAGCTGCACTGCCCCCGGCCCCTTGCATCCCGGCAGCAGCACTGCCCCCGGGCCCTTGCATCCCGGCAGCAGCACTGCCCCCAGCCCCTTGCATCCCGGCAGCAGCACTGCCCCCGGCTCCTTGCATCCCGGCAGCAGCACTGCCCCCAGCCCCTTGCATCCCGGCAGCAGCACTGCCTCCGGCCCCTTGCATCCCGGCAGCAGCACTGCCCCCGGCCCCTGGAATCCCGGCAGCAGCACTGCCCCCGGCCCCTTGCATCCCGGCAGCAACACTGCCCCCAGCCCCTTGCATCACGGCAGCAGCAATGCCCCCAGCCCCTTGCATCCCGGCAGCAGCACTGCCCCCGGCTCCTTGCATCCCGGCAGCAGCACTGCCCCCGGCCCCTTGCATCCCGGCAGCAGCGCTGCCCCCAGCCCCTTGCATCCCGGCAGCAGCACTGCCCCCGGCCCCTTGCATCCCGGCAGCAGCACTGCCCCCGGCCCCTTGCATCCCGGCAGCAGCACTGCCCCCGGCCCCTTGCATCCCGGCAGCAGCACTGCCCCCAGCCCCTTGCTTCCCGGCAGCAGCACTGCCCCCGGCCCCTTGCATCCCGGCAGCAGCACTGCCCCCAGCCCCTTGCATCCCGGCAGCAGCACTGCCCCCGGCTCCTTGAATCCCGGCAGCAGCACTGCCCCCAGCCCCTTGCATCCCGGCAGCAGCACTGCTCCCGGCCCCTTGCATCCCGGCAGCAGCACTGCCCCCGGCCCCTTGCATCCCGGAAGCAGCACTGCCCCCAGCCCCTTGCATCCCGGTAGCAGCACTGCCCCCAGCCCCTTGCATCCCGGCAGCAGCACTGCCCCCAGCCCCTTGCATCCCGGCAGCAGCACTGCTCCCGGCCCCTTGCATCCCGGCAGCAGCACTGCCCCCGGCCCCTTGCATCCCGGAAGCAGCACTGCCCCCAGCCCCTTGCATCCCGGCAGCAGCACTGCCCCCGGCCCCTTGCATCCCGGCAGCAGCACTGCCCCCGGCCCCTTGCATCCCCGCAGCAGCACTGGCCCCAGCCCCTTGCATCCCGGCAGCAGCACTGCCCCCAGCCCCTTGCATCCCGGCAGCAGCACTGCCCCCGGCCCCTTGCATCCCGGCAGCAGCACTGCCCCCAGCCCCTTGCATCCCGGCAGCAGCACTGCCCCCAGCCCCTTGCATCCCGGCAGCAGCACTGCCCCCGGCCCCTTGCATCCCGGCAGCAGCACTACCCCCGGCCCCTTGCATCCCGGCAGCAGCACTGCCCCCAGCCCCTTGCGTTCCGGCAGCAGCATTGCCCCCAGCCCCTTGCATCCCGGCAGCAGCACTGCCCCCAGCCCCTTGCATCCCGGCAGCAGCACCGCCCCCGGCCCCTTGCATCCCGGCAGCAGCACTGCCCCCGGCCCCTTGCATCCCGGCAGCACCACTGCCCCCAGGCTTCTTGCATCCCGGCAGCAGCACTGCCCCCAGCCCCTTGCATCCCGGCAGCAGCACTACCCCCAGCCCCTTGCATCCCGGCAGCAGCACTGCCCCCGGCTCCTTGCATCCCGGCAGCAGCACTGCCCCCGGCCCCTTGCATCCCGGCAGCAGCACTGCCCCCGGCCCCTTGCATCCCGGCAGCAGCACTGCCCCCAGCCCCTTGCATCCCGGCAGCAGCACTGCCCCCGGCTCCTTGAATCCCGGCAGCAGCACTGCCCCCAGCCCCTTGCATCCCGGCAGCAGCACTGCCCCCGGCCCCTTGCATCCCGGCAGCAGCACTGCCCCCGGCCCCTTGCATCCCGGCAGCAGCACTGCCCCCATCCCCTTGCATCCCGGCAGCAGCAATGCCCCCAGCCCCTTGCATCCCGGCAGCAGCACTGCCCCCGGCTCCTTGCATCCCGGCAGCAGCACTGCCCCCAACCCCTTGCATCCCGGCAGCAGCACTGCCCCTAGCCCCTTGCATCCCGGCAGCAGCACTGCCCCCGGCCCCTTGCATCCCGGCAGCAGCAATGCCCCCGGCCCCTTGCATCCCGGCAGCAGCACTGCCCCCGGCCCCTTGCATCCCGGCAGCAGCACTGCCCCCGGCCCCTTGCATCCCGGCAGCAGCACTGCCCCCGGCCCCTTGCATCCCGGCAGCAGCACTGCCCCCGGCCCCTTGCATCCCGGCAGCAGCACTGCCCCCGGCCCCTTGCATCCCGGCAGCAGCACTGCCCCCCGCCCCTTGCATCCCGGCAGCAGCACTGCCCCCGGCCCCTTGCATCCCGGCAGCAGCACTGCTCCCGGCCCCTTGCATCCCGGCAGCAGCATTGCCCCCAGCCCCTTGCATCCCGGCAGCAGCACTGCTCCCGGCCCCTTGCATCCCGGCAGCAGCACTGCCCCCAGCCCCTTGCATCCCGGCAGCAGCACTGCCCCCGGCCCCTTGCATCCCGGAAGCAGCACTACCCCCAGCCCCTTGCATCCCGGCAGCAGCACTGCCCCCGGCCCCTTGCATCCCGGCAGCAGCACTGCCCCCGGCCCCTTGCATCCCCGCAGCAGCACTGCCCCCAGCCCCTTGCATCCCGGCAGCAGCACTGCCCCCAGCCCCTTGCATCGCGGCAGCAGCACTGCCCCCGGCCCCTTGCATCCCGGCAGCAGCACTGCCCCCAGCCCCTTGCATCCCGGCAGCAGCACTGCCCCCGGCCCCTTGCATCCCGGCAGCAGCACTACCCCCGGCCCCTTGCATCCCGGCAGCAGCACTGCCCCCAGCCCCTTGCATCCCGGCAGCAGCACTGTCCCCAGCCGCTTGCATCCCGGCAGCAGCACTGCCCCCAACCGCTTGCATCCCGGCAGCAGCACTGCCCCCAGCCCCTTGCATTCCGGCAGCAGCATTGCCCCAAGCCCCTTGCATCCCGGCAGCAGCACTGCCCCCAGCCCCTTGCATCCCGGCAGCAGCACCGCCCCCGGCCCCTTGCATCCCGGCAGCAGCACTGCCCCCGGCCCCTTGCATCCCGGCAGCACCAATGCCCCCAGGCTTCTTGCATCCCGGCAGCAGCACCGCCCCCAGCCCCTTGCATCCCGGCAGCAGCACTGCCCCCAGCCCCTTGCATCCCGGCAGCAGCACTGCCCCCGGCTCCTTGCATCCCGGCAGCAGCACTGCCCCCGGCCCCTTGCATCCCGGCAGCAGCACTGCCCCCGGCCCCTTGCATCCCGGCAGCAGCACTGCCCCCAGCCCCTTGCATCCCGGCAGCAGCACTGCCCCCGGCTCCTTGAATCCCGGCAGCAGCACTGCCCCCAGCCCCTTGCATCCCGGCAGCAGCACTGCCCCCGGCCCCTTGCATCCCGGCAGCAGCACTGGCCCCGGCCCCTTGCATCCCGGCAGCAGCACTGCCCCCGGCTCCTTGAATCCCGGCAGCAGCACTGCCCCCGGCCCCTTGCATCCCGGCAGCAGCACTGCCCCCAGCCCCTTGCATCCCGGCAGCAGCACTGCCCCCGGCCCCTTGCATCCCGGCAGCAGCACTGCCCCCGGCCCCTTGCATCCCGGCAGCAGCAATGCCCCCAGCCCCTTGCATCCCGGCAGCAGCACTGCCCCCGGATCCTTGCATCCCGGCAGCAGCGCTGCCCCCAACCCCTTGCATCCCGGCAGCAGCACTGCCCCCAGCCCCTTGCATCCCGGCAGCAGCACTGCCCCCGGCCCCTTGCATCCCGGCAGCAGCACTGCCCCCGGCCCCTTGCATCCCGGCAGCAGCACTGCCCCCAGCCCCTTGCATCCCGGCAGCAGCACTGCCCCCAGCCCCTTGCAGCCCGGCAGCAGCACTGCCCCCGGCCCCTTGCATCCCGGCAGCAGCACTACCCCCGGCCCCTTGCATCCCGGCAGCAGCACTGCCCCCAGCCCCTTGCGTTCCGGCAGCAGCATTGCCCCCAGCCCCTTGCATCCCGGCAGCAGCACTGCCCCCAGCCCCTTGCATCCCGGCAGCAGCACCGCCCCCGGCCCCTTGCATCCCGGCAGCAGCACTGCCCCCGGCCCCTTGCATCCCGGCAGCACCACTGCCCCCAGGCTTCTTGCATCCCGGCAGCAGCACTGCCCCCAGCCCCTTGCATCCCGGCAGCAGCACTGCCCCCAGCCCCTTGCATCCCGGCAGCAGCACTGCCCCCGGCTCCTTGCATCCCGGCAGCAGCACTGCCCCCGGCCCCTTGCATCCCGGCAGCAGCACTGCCCCCGGCCCCTTGCATCCCGGCAGCAGCACTGCCCCCAGCCCCTTGCATCCCGGCAGCAGCACTGCCCCCGGCTCCTTGAATCCCGGCAGCAGCACTGCCCCCAGCCCCTTGCATCCCGGCAGCAGCACTGCCCCCGGCCCCTTGCATCCCGGCAGCAGCACTGCCCCCGGCCCCTTGCATCCCGGCAGCAGCACTGCCCCCGGCCCCTTGCATCCCGGCAGCAGCACTGCCCCCATCCCCTTGCATCCCGGCAGCAGCAATGCCCCCAGCCCCTTGCATCCCGGCAGCAGCACTGCCCCCGGCTCCTTGCATCCCGGCAGCAGCACTGCCCCCAACCCCTTGCATCCCGGCAGCAGCACTGCCCCTAGCCCCTTGCATCCCGGCAGCAGCACTGCCCCCGGCCCCTTGCATCCCGGCAGCAGCAATGCCCCCGGCCCCTTGCATCCCGGCAGCAGCACTGCCCCCGGCCCCTTGCATCCCGGCAGCAGCACTGCCCCCGGCCCCTTGCATCCCGGCAGCAGCACTGCCCCCGGCCCCTTGCATCCCGGCAGCAGCACTGCCCCCGGCCCCTTGCATCCCGGCAGCAGCACTGCCCCCGGCCCCTTGCATCCCGGCAGCAGCACTGCCCCCCGCCCCTTGCATCCCGGCAGCAGCACTGCCCCCGGCCCCTTGCATCCCGGCAGCAGCACTGCTCCCGGCCCCTTGCATCCCGGCAGCAGCATTGCCCCCAGCCCCTTGCATCCCGGCAGCAGCACTGCTCCCGGCCCCTTGCATCCCGGCAGCAGCACTGCCCCCAGCCCCTTGCATCCCGGCAGCAGCACTGCCCCCGGCCCCTTGCATCCCGGAAGCAGCACTACCCCCAGCCCCTTGCATCCCGGCAGCAGCACTGCCCCCGGCCCCTTGCATCCCGGCAGCAGCACTGCCCCCGGCCCCTTGCATCCCCGCAGCAGCACTGCCCCCAGCCCCTTGCATCCCGGCAGCAGCACTGCCCCCAGCCCCTTGCATCCCGGCAGCAGCACTGCCCCCGGCCCCTTGCATCCCGGCAGCAGCACTGCCCCCAGCCCCTTGCATCCCGGCAGCAGCACTGCCCCCGGCCCCTTGCATCCCGGCAGCAGCACTACCCCCGGCCCCTTGCATCCCGGCAGCAGCACTGCCCCCAGCCCCTTGCATCCCGGCAGCAGCACTGTCCCCAGCCGCTTGCATCCCGGCAGCAGCACTGCCCCCAACCGCTTGCATCCCGGCAGCAGCACTGCCCCCAGCCCCTTGCATTCCGGCAGCAGCATTGCCCCAAGCCCCTTGCATCCCGGCAGCAGCACTGCCCCCAGCCCCTTGCATCCCGGCAGCAGCACCGCCCCCGGCCCCTTGCATCCCGGCAGCAGCACTGCCCCCGGCCCCTTGCATCCCGGCAGCACCAATGCCCCCAGGCTTCTTGCATCCCGGCAGCAGCACCGCCCCCAGCCCCTTGCATCCCGGCAGCAGCACTGCCCCCAGCCCCTTGCATCCCGGCAGCAGCACTGCCCCCGGCTCCTTGCATCCCGGCAGCAGCACTGCCCCCGGCCCCTTGCATCCCGGCAGCAGCACTGCCCCCGGCCCCTTGCATCCCGGCAGCAGCACTGCCCCCAGCCCCTTGCATCCCGGCAGCAGCACTGCCCCCGGCTCCTTGAATCCCGGCAGCAGCACTGCCCCCAGCCCCTTGCATCCCGGCAGCAGCACTGCCCCCGGCCCCTTGCATCCCGGCAGCAGCACTGGCCCCGGCCCCTTGCATCCCGGCAGCAGCACTGCCCCCGGCTCCTTGAATCCCGGCAGCAGCACTGCCCCCGGCCCCTTGCATCCCGGCAGCAGCACTGCCCCCAGCCCCTTGCATCCCGGCAGCAGCACTGCCCCCGGCCCCTTGCATCCCGGCAGCAGCACTGCCCCCGGCCCCTTGCATCCCGGCAGCAGCAATGCCCCCAGCCCCTTGCATCCCGGCAGCAGCACTGCCCCCGGATCCTTGCATCCCGGCAGCAGCACTGCCCCCAACCCCTTGCATCCCGGCAGCAGCACTGCCCCCAGCCCCTTGCATCCCGGCAGCAGCACTGCCCCCGGCCCCTTGCATCCCGGCAGCAGCACTGCCCCCGGCCCCTTGCATCCCGGCAGCAGCACTGCCCCCAGCCCCTTGCATCCCGGCAGCAGCACTGCCCCCAGCCCCTTGCATCCCGGCAGCAGCACTGCCCCCGGCCCCTTGCAACCCGGCAGCAGCACTGCCCCCGGCCCCTTGCATCCCGGCAGCAGCACTGCCCCCAGCCCCTTGCACCCCGGCAGCAGCACTGCCCCCAGCCGCTTGCATCCCGGCAGCAGCACTGCCCCCAGCCCCTTGCATCCCGGCAGCAGCACTGCCCCCATCTCCTTGCATCCCGGCAGCAGCACTGCCCAAGCCCCTTGCATCCCGGCAGCAGCACTGCCCCCAGCCCCTTGCATCCCGGCAGCAGCACCGCCCCCGGCCCCTTGCATCCCGGCAGCAGCACTGCCTCCGGCCCCTTGCATCCCGGCAGCACCACTGCCCCCAGGCTTCTTGCATCCCGGCAGCAGCACTGCCCCCGGCCCCTTGCATCCCGGCAGCAGCACTGCCCCCGGCCCCTTGCATCCCGGCAGCAACACTGCCCCTAGCCCCTTGCATCCCGGCAGCAGCACTGCCCCCGGCCGCTTGCATCCCGGCAGCAGCACTGCCCCCAGCCCCTTGCATCCCGGCAGCAGCACTGCCCCCAGCCCCTTGCATCCCGGCAGCAGCACTGCCCCCAGCCCCTTGCATCCCGGCAGCCGCACTGCCCCCAGCCCCTTGCATCCCGGCAGCAGCACTGCTCCCGGCCCCTTGCATCCCGGCAGCAGCACTGCCCCCAGCCCCTTGCATCCCGGCAGCAGCACTGCCCCCGGCCCCTTGCATCCCGGCAGCAGCACTGCCCCCAGCCCCTTGCATCCCGGCAGCAGCACTACCCCCGGCCCCTCGCATCCCGGCAGCAGCACTGCCCCCGGCCCCTTGCATCCCGGCAGCAGCACTGCCCCCAGCCGCTTGCATCCCGGCAGCACCACTGCCCCCGGCCCCTTGCATCCCGGCAGCAGCACTGCCCCCGGCCCCTTGCATCCCGGCAGCAGCACTGCCCCCGGCCCCTTGCATCCCGGCAGCAGCACTGCCCCCGGCCCCTTGCATCCCGGCAGCAGCACTGCCCCCGGCCCCTTGCATCCCGGCAGCAGCACTGCCCCGGCCCCTTGCATCCCGGCAGCAGCACTACCCCCGGCCGCTTGCATCCCGGCAGCAGCACTGCCCCCGGCCCCTTGCATCCCGGCAGCAGCACTGCCCCCAGCCGCTTGCATCCCGGCAGCAGCACTGCCCCCAGCCCCTTGCATCCCGGCAGCAGCACTGCCCCCAGCCCCTTGCATCCCGGCAGCACCACTGCCGCCGGCCCCTTGCATCCCGGCAGCAGCACTGCCCCCAGCCCCTTGCATCCCGGCAGCAGCACTGCCCCCAGCCCCTTGCATCCCGGCAGCAGCACTGCCCCCAGCCCCTTGCATCCCGGCAGCAGCACTGCCCCCGGCTCCTTGCATCCCGGCAGCAGCACTGCCCCCGGCCCCTTGCATCCCGGCAGCAGCACTGCCCCCGGCCCCTTGCATCCCGGCAGCAGCACTGCCCCCAGCCCCTTGCATCCCGGCAGCAGCACTGCCCCCGGCTCCTTGAATCCCGGCAGCAGCACTGCCCCCAGCCCCTTGCATCCCGGCAGCAGCAGTGCCCCCGGCCCCTTGCATCCCAGCAGCAGCACTGCCCCCGGCCCCTTGCATCCCGGCAGCAGCACTGCCCCCGGCCCCTTGCATCCCGGCAGCAGCACTGCCCCCGGCCCCTTGCATCCCGGCAGCAGCAATGCCCCCAGCCCCTTGCATCCCGGCAGCAGCACTGCCCCCGGCTCCTTGCATCCCGGCAGCAGCACTGCCCCCAACCCCTTGCATCCCGGCAGCAGCACTGCCCCCAACCCCTTGCATCCCGGCAGCAGCACTGCCCCCGGCCCCTTGCATCCCGGCAGCAGCACTGCCCCCAGCCCCTTGCATCCCGGCAGCAGCACTGCCCCCGGCTCCTTGAATCCCGGCAGCAGCACTGCCCCCAGCCCCTTGCATCCCGGCAGCAGCAGTGCCCCCGGCCCCTTGCATCCCAGCAGCAGCACTGCCCCCGGCCCCTTGCATCCCGGCAGCAGCACTGCCCCCGGCCCCTTGCATCCCGGCAGCAGCACTGCCCCCGGCCCCTTGCATCCCGGCAGCAGCAATGCCCCCAGCCCCTTGCATCCCGGCAGCAGCACTGCCCCCGGCTCCTTGCATCCCGGCAGCAGCACTGCCCCCAACCCCTTGCATCCCGGCAGCAGCACTGCCCCCAGCCCCTTGCATCCCGGCAGCAGCACTGCCCCCGGCCCCTTGCATCCCGGCAGCAGCACTGCCCCCGGCCCCTTGCATCCCGGCAGCAGCACTGCCCCCAGCCCCTTGCATCCCGGCAGCAGCACTGCCCCCAGCCCCTTGCATCCCGGCAGCAGCACTGCCCCCGGCCCCTTGCAACCCGGCAGCAGCACTGCCCCCGGCCCCTTGCATCCCGGCAGCAGCACTGCCCCCGGCCCCTTGCATCCCGGCAGCAGCACTGCCCCCAGCCGCTTGCATCCCGGCAGCAGCACTGCCCCCAGCCCCTTGCATCCCGGCAGCAGCACTGCCCCCATCCCCTTGCATCCCGGCAGCAGCACTGCCCAAGCCCCTTGCATCCCGGCGGCAGCACTGCCCCCAGCCCCTTGCATCCCGGCAGCAGCACCGCCCCCGGCCCCTTGCATCCCGGCAGCAGCACTGCCTCCGGCCCCTTGCATCCCGGCAGCACCACTGCCCCCAGGCTTCTTGCATCCCGGCAGCAGCACTGCCCCCAGCCCCTTGCATCCCGGCAACAGCACTGCCCCCAGCCCCTTGCATCCCGGCAGCAGCACTGCCCCCGGCCCCTTGCATCCCGGCAGCAGCACTGCCCCCGGCCCCTTGCATCCCGGCAGCAGCACTGCCCCTAGCCCCTTGCATCCCGGCAGCAGCACTGCCCCCGGCCGCTTGCATCCCGGCAGCAGCACTGCCCCCAGCCCCTTGCATCCCGGCAGCAGCACTGCCCCCAGCCCCTTGCATCCCGGCAGCAGCACTGCCCCCAGCCCCTTGCATCCCGGCAGCAGCACTACCCCCGGCCCCTTGCATCCCGGCAGCAGCACTGCCCCCAGCCCCTTGCATCCCGGCAGCACCACTGCCCCCAGCCCCTTGCATCCCGGCAGCAGCACTGCCCCCAGCCCCTTGCATCCCGGCAGCGGCACTGCCCCCAGCCCCTTGCATCCCGGCAGCAGCACTGCTCCCGGCCCCTTGCATCCCGGCAGCAGCACTGCCCCCAGCCCCTTGCATCCCGGCAGCAGCACTGCCCCCGGCCCCTTGCATCCCGGCAGCAGCACTGCCCCCAGCCCCTTGCATCCCGGCAGCAGCACTACCCCCGGCCCCTCGCATCCCGGCAGCAGCACTGCCCCCGGCCCCTTGCATCCCGGCAGCAGCACTGCCCCCAGCCGCTTGCATCCCGGCAGCACCACTGCCCCCGGCCCCTTGCATCCCGGCAGCAGCACTGCCCCCGGCCCCTTGCATCCCGGCAGCAGCACTGCCCCCGGCCCCTTGCATCCCGGCAGCAGCACTGCCCCCGGCCCCTTGCATCCCGGCAGCAGCACTGCCCCCGGCCCCTTGCATCCCGGCAGCAGCACTGCCCCCGGCCCCTTGCATCCCGGCAGCAGCACTGCCCCCGGCCCCTTGCATCCCGGCAGCAGCACTGCCCCCGGCCGCTTGCATCCCGGCAGCAGCACTGCCCCCGGCCCCTTGCATCCCGGCAGCAGCACTGCCCCCAGCCCCTTGCATCCCGGCAGCAGCACTGCCCAAGCCCCTTGCATCCCGGCAGCAGCACTGCCCCCAGCCCCTTGCATCCCGGCAGCAGCACCGCCCCCGGCCCCTTGCATCCCGGCAGCAGCACTGCCTCCGGCCCCTTGCATCCCGGCAGCACCACTGCCCCCAGGCTTCTTGCATCCCGGCAGCAGCACTGCCCCCAGCCCCTTGCATCCCGGCAACAGCACTGCCCCCAGCCCCTTGCATCCCGGCAGCAGCACTGCCCCCGGCCCCTTGCATCCCGGCAGCAGCACTGCCCCCGGCCCCTTGCATCCCGGCAGCAGCACTGCCCCTAGCCCCTTGCATCCCGGCAGCAGCACTGCCCCCGGCCGCTTGCATCCCGGCAGCAGCACTGCCCCCAGCCCCTTGCATCCCGGCAGCAGCACTGCCCACAGCCCCTTGCATCCCGGCAGCAGCACTGCCCCCAGCCCCTTGCATCCCGGCAGCCGCACTGCCCCCAGCCCCTTGCATCCCGGCAGCAGCACTGCTCCCGGCCCCTTGCATCCCGGCAGCAGCACTGCCCCCAGCCCCTTGCATCCCGGCAGCAGCACTGCCCCCGGCCCCTTGCATCCCGGCAGCAGCACTGCCCCCAGCCCCTTGCATCCCGGCAGCAGCACTACCCCCGGCCCCTCGCATCCCGGCAGCAGCACTGCCCCCGGCCCCTTGCATCCCGGCAGCAGCACTGCCCCCAGCCGCTTGCATCCCGGCAGCACCACTGCCCCCGGCCCCTTGCATCCCGGCAGCAGCACTGCCCCCGGCCCCTTGCATCCCGGCAGCAGCACTGCCCCCGGCCCCTTGCATCCCGGCAGCAGCACTGCCCCCGGCCCCTTGCATCCCGGCAGCAGCACTGCCCCCGGCCCCTTGCATCCCGGCAGCAGCACTGCCCCCGGCCCCTTGCATCCCGGCAGCAGCACTGCCCCCAGCCCGTTGCATCCCGGCAGCAGCACTGCCCCCGGCCCCTTGCATCCCGGCAGCAGCACTGCCCCCGGCCCCTTGCATCCCGGCAGCAGCACTGCCCCCGGCCCCTTGCATCCCGGCAGCAGCACTGCCCCCAGCCGCTTGCATCCCGGCAGCAGCACTGCCCCCAGCCCCTTGCATCCCGGCAGCAGCACTGCCCCCAGCCCCTTGCATCCCGGCAGCACCACTGCCCCCGGCCCCTTGCATCCCGGCAGCAGCACTGCCCCCAGCCCCTTGCATCCCGGCAGCAGCACCGCCCCCAGCCCCTTGCATCCCGGCAGCAGCACCGCCCCCGGCCCCTTGCATCCCGGCAGCAGCACTGCCCCCGGCCCCTTGCATCCCGGCAGCACCACTGCACCCAGGCTTCTTGCATCCCGGCAGCAGCATTGCCCCCAGCCCCTTGCATCCCGGCAGCAGCACTGCCCCTAGCCCCTTGCATTCCGGCAGCAGCACTGCCCCCGGCTCCTTGCATCCCGGCAGCAGCACTGCCCCCGGCCCCTTGCATCCCGGTAGCAGCACTGCCCCCGGCCCCTTGCATCCCGGCAGCAGCACTGCCCCCAGCACCTTGCATCCCGGCAGCAGCACTGCCCCCGGCTCCTTGAATCCCGGCAGCAGCACTGTCCCCAGCCCCTTGCATCCCGGCAGCAGCACTGCCCCCGGCCCCTTGCATCCCGGCAGCAGCACTGCCCCCGGCCCCTTGCATCCCGGCAGCAGCACTGCCCCCGGCCCCTTGCATCCCGGCAGCAGCACTGCCCCCGGCCCCTTGCATCCCGGCAGCACCAATGCCCCCAGCCCCTTGCATCCCGGCAGCAGCATTGCTCCCGGCTCCTTGCATCCCGGCAGCAGCACTGCCCCCAACCCCTTGCATCCCGGCAGCAGCACTGCCCCCAGCCCCTTGCATCCCGGCAGCAGCACTGCCCCCGGCCCCTTGCATCCCGGCAGCAGCACTGCCCCCGGCCCCTTGCATCCCGGCAGCAGCACTGCCCCCAGCCCCTTGCATCCCGGCAGCAGCACTGCCCCCAGCCCCTTGCATCCCGGCAGCAGCACTGCCCCCGGCCCCTTGCAACCCGGCAGCAGCACTGCCCCCGGCCCCTTGCATCCCGGCAGCAGCAGTGCCCCCAGCCCCTTGCATCCCGGCAGCAGCACTGCCCCCAGCCGCTTGCATCCCGGCAGCAGCACTGCCCCCAGCCCCTTGCATCCCGGCAGCAGCACTGCCCCCATCCCCTTGCATCCCGGCAGCAGCACTGCCCAAGCCCCTTGCATCCCGGCGGCAGCACTGCCCCCAGCCCCTTGCATCCCGGCAGCAGCACCGCCCCCGGCCCCTTGCATCCCGGCAGCAGCACTGCCTCCGGCCCCTTGCATCCCGGCAGCACCACTGCCCCCAGGCTTCTTGCATCCCGGCAACAGCACTGCCCCCAGCCCCTTGCATCCCGGCAACAGCACTGCCCCCAGCCCCTTGCATCCCGGCAGCAGCACTGCCCCCGGCCCCTTGCATCCCGGCAGCAGCACTGCCCCTAGCCCCTTGCATCCCGGCAGCAGCACTGCCCCCGGCCGCTTGCATCCCGGCAGCAGCACTGCCCCCAGCCCCTTGCATCCCGGCAGCAGCACTGCCCCCAGCCCCTTGCATCCCGGCAGCAGCACTGCCCCCAGCCCCTTGCATCCCGGCAGCAGCACTACCCCCGGCCCCTTGCATCCCGGCAGCAGCACTGCCCCCAGCCCCTTGCATCCCGGCAGCAGCACTGCCCCCAGCCCCTTGCATCCCGGCAGCAGCACTGCCCCCAGCCCCTTGCATCCCGGCAGCGGCACTGCCCCCAGCCCCTTGCATCCCGGCAGCAGCACTGCTCCCGGCCCCTTGCATCCCGGCAGCAGCACTGCCCCCAGCCCCTTGCATCCCGGCAGCAGCACTGCCCCCGGCCCCTTGCATCCCGGCAGCAGCACTGCCCCCAGCCCCTTGCATCCCGGCAGTAGCACTACCCCCGGCCCCTCGCATCCCGGCAGCAGCACTGCCCCCGGCCCCTTGCATCCCGGCAGCAGCACTGCCCCCAGCCGCTTGCATCCCGGCAGCACCACTGCCCCCGGCCCCTTGCATCCCGGCAGCAGCACTGCCCCCGGCCCCTTGCATCCCGGCAGCAGCACTGCCCCCGGCCCCTTGCATCCCGGCAGCAGCACTGCCCCCGGCCCCTTGCATCCCGGCAGCAGCACTGCCCCCGGCCCCTTGCATCCCGGCAGCAGCACTGCCCCCGGCCCCTTGCATCCCGGCAGCAGCACTGCCCCCAGCCCCTTGCATCCCGGCAGCAGCACTGCCCCCGGCCCCTTGCATCCCGGCAGCAGCACTGCCCCCGGCCGCTTGCATCCCGGCAGCAGCACTGCCCCCGGCCCCTTGCATCCCGGCAGCAGCACTGCCCCCAGCCGCTTGCATCCCGGCAGCAGCACTGCCCCCAGCCCCTTGCATCCCGGCAGCAGCACTGCCCCCAGCCCCTTGCATCCCGGCAGCACCACTGCCCCCGGCCCCTTGCATCCCGGCAGCAGCACTGCCCCCAGCCCCTTGCATCCCGGCAGCAGCACCGCCCCCGGCCCCTTGCATCCCGGCAGCAGCACTGCCCCCGGCCCCTTGCATCCCGGCAGCACCACTGCACCCAGGCTTCTTGCATCCCGGCAGCAGCACTGCCCCCAGCCCCTTGCATCCCGGCAGCAGCACTGCCCCTAGCCCCTTGCATCCCGGCAGCAGCACTGCCCCCGGCTCCTTGCATCCCGGCAGCAGCACTGCCCCCAGCCCCTTGCATCCCGGCAGCAGCACTGCCCCCGGCTCCTTGCATCCCGGCAGCAGCACTGCCCCCAGCCCCTTGCATCCCGGCAGCAGCACTGCCCCCGGCCCCTTGCATCCCGGCAGCAGCATTGCCCCCGGCCCCTTGCATCCCGGCAGCAGCACTGCCCCCGGCCCCTTGCATCCCGGCAGCAGCACTGCCCCCAGCCCCTTGCATCCCGGCAGCAGCAATGCCCCCAGCCCCTTGCATCCCGGCAGCAGCACTGCCCCCGGCTCCTTGCATCCCGGCAGCAGCACTGCCCCCAGCCCCTTGCATCCCGGCAGCAGCACTGCCCCCAGCCCCTTGCATCCTGGCAGCAGCACTGCCCCCAGCCCCTTGCATCCCGGCAGCAGCACTGCCCCGGCCCCTTGCATTCCGGCAGCGGCACTGCCCCCAGCCCCTTGCATCCCGGCAGCAGCACTGCCCCCAGCCCCTTGCATCCCGGCAGCAGCACTGCCCCCAGCCCCTTGCATCCCGGCAGCAGCACTGCCCCCAGCCCCTTGCATCCCGGCAGCAGCACTGCCCCCGGCCCCTTGCATCCCGGCAGCAGCACTGCCCCCGGCCCCTTGCATCCCGGCAGCAGCACTGCCCCCAGCCCCTTGCATCCCGGCAGCAGCACTGCCCCCGGCTACTTGCATCCCGGCAGCAGCACTGCCCCCAGCCCCTTGCATCCCGGCAGCACCACTGCCCCCAGCCCCTTGCATCCCGGCAGCAGCAGTGCCCCCAGCCCCTTGCATCCCGGCAGCAGCACTGCCCCCGGCTCCTTGCATCCCGGCAGCAGCACTGCCGCCAGCCCCTTGCATCCCGGCAGCAGCACTGCCCCCGGCCCCTTGCATCCGGGCAGCAGCACTGCCCCCGGCCCCTTGCATCCCGGCAGCAGCACTGCCCCCAGCCCCTTGCATCCCGGCAGCAGCACTGCCCCCAGCCCCTTGCATCCCGGCAGCAGCACTGCCCCCAGCCCCTTGCATCCCGGCAGCAGCACTGCCCCCGGCCCCTTGCATCCCGGCAGCAGCACTGCCCCCAGCCCCTTGCATCCCGGCAGCAGCACTGCCCCCGGCCCCTTGCATCCCGGCAGCAGCACTGCCCCCGGCCCCTTGCATCCCGGCAGCAACACTGCCCCCAGCCCCTTGCATCCCGGCAGCAGCACTGCCCCCGGCCCCTTGCATCCCGGCAGCAGGACTGACCCCGGCCCCTTGCATCCCGGCAGCAGCACTGCCCCCGGCCCCTTGCATCCCGGCAGCAGCACTGCCCCCGGCCCCTTGCATCGTGGCAGCAGCACTGCCCCCGGCCCCTTGCATCCCGGCAGCAGCACTGCCCCCGGCCCCTTGCATCCCGGCAGCAGCACTGCCCCCGGCCCCTTGCATCCCGGCAGCAGCACTGCCCCCGGCCCCTTGCATCCCGGCAGCAGCACTGCCCCCAGCCCCTTGCATCCCGGCAGCAGCACTGCCCCCGGCCCCTTGCATCCCGGCAGCAGCACTGCCCCCGGCCGCTTGCATCCCGGCAGCAGCACTGCCCCCGGCCCCTTGCATCCCGGCAGCAGCACTGCCCCCAGCCGCTTGCATCCCGGCAGCGGCACTGCCCCCAGCCCCTTGCATCCCGGCAGCAGCACTGCCCCCAGCCCCTTGCATCCCGGCAGCACCACTGCCCCCGGCCCCTTGCATCCCGGCAGCAGCATTGCCCCCAGCCCCTTGCATCCCGGCAGCAGCACCGCCCCCGGCCCCTTGCATCCCGGCAGCAGCACTGCCCCCGGCCCCTTGCATCCCGGCAGCACCACTGCACCCAGGCTTCTTGCATCCCGGCAGCAGCACTGCCCCCAGCCCCTTGCATCCCGGCAGCAGCACTGCCCCCAGCCCCTTGCATCCCGGCAGCAGCACTGCCCCCGGCTCCTTGCATCCCGGCAGCAGCACTGCCCCCAGCCCCTTGCATCCCGGCAGCAGCACTGCCCCCGGCTCCTTGCATCCCGGCAGCAGCATTGCCCCCGGCCCCTTGCATCCCGGCACCAGCACTGCCCCCGGCCCCTTGCATCCCGGCAGCAGCACTGCCCCCAGCCCCTTGCATCCCGGCAGCAGCAATGCCCCCAGCCCCTTGCATCCCGGCAGCAGCACTGCCCCCGGCTCCTTGCATCCCGGCAGCAGCACTGCCCCCAGCCCCTTGCATCCCGGCAGCAGCACTGCCCCCAGCCCCTTGCATCCTGGCAGCAGCACTGCCCCCAGCCCCTTGCATCCCGGCAGCAGAACTGCCCCGGCCCCTTGCATTCCGGCAGCGGCACTGCCCCCAGCCCCTTGCATCCCGGTTGCAGCACTGCCCCCAGCCCCTTGCATCCCGGCAGCAGCACTGCCCCCAGCCCCTTGCATCCCGGCAGCAGCACTGCCCCCAGCCCCTTGCATCCCGGCAGCAGCACTGCCCCCAGCCCCTTGCATCCCGGCAGCAGCACTGCCCCCAGCCCCTTGCATCCCGGCAGCAGCACTGCCCCCGGCCCCTTGCATCCCGGCAGCAGCACTGCCCCCGGCCCCTTGCATCCCGGCAGCAGCACTGCCCCCAGCCCCTTGCATCCCGGCAGCAGCACTGCCCCCGGCTACTTGCATCCCGGCAGCAGCACTGCCCCCAGCCCCTTGCATCCCGGCAGCACCACTGCCCCCAGCCCCTTGCATCCCGGCAGCAGCAGTGCCCCCAGCCCCTTGCATCCCGGCAGCAGCACTGCCCCCGGCTCCTTGCATCCCGGCAGCAGCACTGCTGCCAGCCCCTTGCATCCCGGCAGCAGCACTGCCCCCGGCCCCTTGCATCCGGGCAGCAGCACTGCCCCCGGCCCCTTGCATCCCGGCAGCAGCACTGCCCCCAGCCCCTTGCATCCCGGCAGCAGCACTGCCCCCAGCCCCTTGCATCCCGGCAGCAGCACTGCCCCCAGCCCCTTGCATCCCGGCAGCAGCACTGCCCCCGGCCCCTTGCATCCCGGCAGCAGCACTGCCCCGGGCCCCTTGCATCCCGGCAGCAGCACTGCCCCCGGCCCCTTGCATCCCGGCAGCAGCACTGCCCCCGGCCCCTTGCATCCCGGCAGCAGCACTGCCCCCAGCCCCTTGCATCCCGGCAGCAGCACTGCCCCCGGCCCCTTGCATCCCGGCAGCAGGACTGACCCCGGCCCCTTGCATCCCGGCAGCAGGACTGCCCCCGGCCCCTTGCATCCCGGCAGCAGCACTGCCCCCGGCCCCTTGCATCCTGGCAGCAGCACTGCCCCCGGCCCCTTGCATCCCGGTAGCCGCACTGCCCCCGGCCCCTTGCATCCCGGCAGCAGCACTGCCCCCAGCCCCTTGCATCCCGGCAGCAGCACTGACCCCGGCCCCTTGCATCCCGGCAGCAGCACTGCCCCCGGCCCCTTGCATCCCGGCAGCAGCACTGCCCCCAGCCCCTTGCATCCCGGCAGCAGCACTGCCCCCAGCCCCTTGCATCCCGGCGGCAGCACTGCCCCCAGCCCCTTGCATCCCGGCAGCAGCACTGCCCCCGGCCCCTTGCATCCCGGCAGCAGCACTGCCCCCGGCCCCTTGCATCCTGGCAGCAGCACTGCCCCAAGCCCCTTGCATCCCGGCAGCAGCACTGCCCCCGGCCCCTTGCATCCCGGCAGCAGCACTGCCCCCAGCCCCTTGCATCCCGGCAGCAGCACTGCCCCCGGCCCCTTGCATCCCGGCAGCAGCACTGCCCCCGGCCCCTTGCATCCCGGCAGCAGCACTGCCCCCGGCCCCTTGCATCCCGGCAGCAGCACTGCCCCCAGCCCCTTGCATCCCGGCAGCAGCACTAACCCCGGCCCCTTGCATCCCGGCAGCAGCACTGACCCCGGCCCCTTGCATCCCGGCAGCAGCACTGCCCCCAGCCCCTTGCATCCCGGCAGCAGCACTGCCCCCGGCCCCTTGCATCCCGGCAGCAGCACTGACCCCGGCCCCTTGCATCCCGGCAGCAGCACTGCCCCCGGCCCCTTGCATCCCGGCAGCAGCACTGCCCCCAGCCCCTTGCATCCCAGCAGCAGCACTGCCCTCAGCCCCTTGCATCCCGGTAGCAGCACTGCCCCCAGCCCCTTGCATCCCGGCAGCAACATTGCCCCCGGCCCCTTGCATCCCGGCAGCAGCACTGCCCCCAGCCCCTTGCATCCTGGCAGCAGCACTGCCCCCAGCCCCTTGCATACCGGCAGCAGCACTGCCCCCAGCCCCTTGCATCCCGGCAGCAGCACTGCCCCCAGCCCCTTGCATACCGGCAGCAGCACTGCCCCCAGCCCCTTGCATCTTGGCAGCAGCACTGCCCCCAGCCCCTTGCATCCCGGCAGCAGCACTGCCCCCAGCCCCTTGCATCCCGGCAGCAAAACTGCCCCCGGCCCCTTGGATCCCGGCAGCAGCACTGCCCCCGGCCCCTTGCATCCCGGCAGCAGTACTGCCCCCAGCTTCTTGCATCCCGGCAGCAGCACTGCCCCCAGCCCCTTGCATCCCGGCAGCAGCACTACCCCCAGCCCCTTGCATCCCGGCAGCAGCACTGCCCCCGGCCCCTTGCATTCCGGCAGCAGCACTGCCCCCGGGCCCTTGCATCCCGGCAGCAGCACTGCCCCGAGCCCCTTGCATCCCGGCAGCAGCACTGCCCCCGGCCCCTTGCATCCCGGCAGCAGCACTGCCCCCAGCCCCTTGCATCCCGGCAGCAGCACTGCCCCCAGCCCCTTGCATCCCGGCAGCAGCACTGCCCCCAGGCCCTTGCATCCCGGCAGCAGCACTGCCCCAAGCCCCTTGCATCCCGGCAGCAGCACTGCCCCCGGCCCCTTGCATCCCGGCAGCAGCACTGCCCCCAGCCCCTTGCATCCCGGCGGCAGCACTGCCCCCGGCCCCTTGCATCCCGGCAGCAGCACTGCCCCCAGCCCCTTGCATCCCGGCAGCAGCACTGCCCCCGGCCCCTTGCATCCCGGCAGCAGCACTGCCCCCAGCCCCTTGCATCCCGGCAGCAGCATTGCCCCCAGCCCCTTGCATCCCGGCAGCAGCACTGCCCCCAGCCCCTTGCATCCCGGCAGCAGCACTGCCCCCGGGCCCTTGCATCCCGGTAGCAGCACTGCCCCCAGCCCCTTGCATCCCGGCAGCAGCACTGCCCCCGGCCCCTTGCATCCCGGCAGCAGCACTGCCCCCGGCTCCTTGCATCCCGGCAGCAGCACTGCCCCCGGCCCCTTGCATCCCGGAAGCAGCACTCCCCCCGGCTCCTTGCATCCCGGCAGCAGCACTGCCCCCGGCCCCTTGCATCCCGGCAGCAGCACTGCCCCCGGCCCCTTGCATCCCGGCAGCAGCACTGCCCTCGGCCCCTTGCATCCCGGCAGCAGCACTGCCCCCAGCCCCTTGCATCCCGGCAGCAGCACTGCCCCCGGCCCCTTGCATCCCGGCAGCAGCACTGCCCCCGGCCCCTTGCATCCTGGCAGCAGCACTGCCCCCAGCTCCTTGCATCCCGGCAGTAGCACTGCCCCCAGCCCCTTGCATCCTGGCAGCACCACTGCCCCCAGCCCCTTGCATCCCGGCAGCAGCACTGCCCCCGGCTCCTTGCATCCCGGCAGCAGCACTGCCCCCAGCCCCTTGCATCCCGGCAGCAGCACTGCCCCCAGCCCCTTGCATCCTGGCAGCAGCACTGCCCCCAGCCCCTTGCATCCCGGCAGCAGAACTGCCCCGGCCCCTTGCATTCCGGCAGCGGCACTGCCCCCAGCCCCTTGCATCCCGGTTGCAGCACTGCCCCCAGCCCCTTGCATCCCGGCAGCAGCACTGCCCCCAGCCCCTTGCATCCCGGCAGCAGCACTGCCCCCAGCCCCTTGCATCCCGGCAGCAGCACTGCCCCCAGCCCCTTGCATCCCGGCAGCAGCACTGCCCCCAGCCCCTTGCATCCCGGCAGCAGCACTACCCCCGGCCCCTTGCATCCCGGCAGCAGCACTGCCCCCGGCCCCTTGCATCCCGGCAGCAGCACTGCCCCCAGCCCCTTGCATCCCGGCAGCAGCACTGCCCCCGGCTACTTGCATCCCGGCAGCAGCACTGCCCCCAGCCCCTTGCATCCCGGCAGCAGCACTGCCCCCGGCCCCTTGCATCCCGGCAGCAGCACTGACCCCGGCCCCTTGCATCCCGGCAGCAGCACTGCCCCCGGCCCCTTGCATCCCGGCAGCAGCACTGCCCCCAGCCCCTTGCATCCCAGCAGCAGCACTGCCCTCAGCCCCTTGCATCCCGGTAGCAGCACTGCCCCCAGCCCCTTGCATCCCGGCAGCAGCACTGCCCCCAGCCCCTTGCATACCGGCAGCAGCACTGCCCCCAGCCCCTTGCATCTTGGCAGCAGCACTGCCCCCAGCCCCTTGCATCCCGGCAGCAGCACTGCCCCCAGCCCCTTGCATCCCGGCAGCAAAACTGCCCCCGGCCCCTTGGATCCCGGCAGCAGCACTGCCCCCGGCCCCTTGCATCCCGGCAGCAGTACTGCCCCCAGCTTCTTGCATCCCGGCAGCAGCACTGCCCCCAGCCCCTTGCATCCCGGCAGCAGCACTACCCCCAGCCCCTTGCATCCCGGCAGCAGCACTGCCCCCGGCCCCTTGCATTCCGGCAGCAGCACTGCCCCCGGGCCCTTGCATCCCGGCAGCAGCACTGCCCCCAGCCCCTTGCATCCCGGCAGCAGCAGTGCCCCCAGCCCCTTGCATCCCGGCAGCAGCACTGCCCCCAGCCCCTTGCATCCCGGCAGCAGCACTGCCCCCAGCCCCTTGCATCCCGGCAGCAGCACTGCCCCCAGGCCCTTGCATCCCGGCAGCAGCACTGCCCCAAGCCCCTTGCATCCCGGCAGCAGCACTGCCCCCGGCCCCTTGCATCCCGGCAGCAGCACTGCCCCCAGCCCCTTGCATCCCGGCGGCAGCACTGCCCCCGGCCCCTTGCATCCCGGCAGCAGCACTGCCCCCAGCCCCTTGCATCCCGGCAGCAGCACTGCCCCCGGCCCCTTGCATCCCGGCAGCAGCACTGCCCCCAGCCCCTTGCATCCCGGCAGCAGCATTGCCCCCAGCCCCTTGCATCCCGGCAGCAGCACTGCCCCCAGCCCCTTGCATCCCGGCAGCAGCACTGCCCCCGGGCCCTTGCATCCCGGTAGCAGCACTGCCCCCAGCCCCTTGCATCCCGGCAGCAGCACTGCCCCCGGCCCCTTGCATCCCGGCAGCAGCACTGCCCCCGGCTCCTTGCATCCCGGCAGCAGCACTGCCCCCGGCCCCTTGCATCCCGGAAGCAGCAGTCCCCCCGGCTCCTTGCATCCCGGCAGCAGCACTGCCCCCGGCCCCTTGCATCCCGGCAGCAGCACTGCCCCCGGCCCCTTGCATCCCGGCAGCAGCACTGCCCTCGGCCCCTTGCATCCCGGCAGCAGCACTGCCCCCAGCCCCTTGCATCCCGGCAGCAGCACTGCCCCCGGCCCCTTGCATCCCGGCAGCAGCACTGCCCCCGGCCCCTTGCATCCTGGCAGCAGCACTGCCCCCAGCCCCTTGCATCCCGGCAGTAGCACTGCCCCCAGCCCCTTGCATCCTGGCAGCACCACTGCCCCCAGCCCCTTGCATCCCGGCAGCAGCACTGCCCCCGGCTCCTTGCATCCCGGCAGCAGCACTGCCCCCAGCCCCTTGCATCCCGGCAGCAGCACTGCCCCCAGCCCCTTGCATCCTGGCAGCAGCACTGCCCCCAGCCCCTTGCATCCCGGCAGCAGAACTGCCCCGGCCCCTTGCATTCCGGCAGCGGCACTGCCCCCAGCCCCTTGCATCCCGGTTGCAGCACTGCCCCCAGCCCCTTGCATCCCGGCAGCAGCACTGCCCCCAGCCCCTTGCATCCCGGCAGCAGCACTGCCCCCAGCCCCTTGCATCCCGGCAGCAGCACTGCCCCCAGCCCCTTGCACCCCGGCAGCAGCACTGCCCCCAGCCCCTTGCATCCCGGCAGCAGCACTACCCCCGGCCCCTTGCATCCCGGCAGCAGCACTGCCCCTGGCCCCTTGCATCCCGGCAGCAGCACTGCCCCCAGCCCCTTGCATCCCGGCAGCAGCACTGCCCCCGGCTACTTGCATCCCGGCAGCAGCACTGCCCCCAGCCCCTTGCATCCCGGCAGCACCACTGCCCCCAGCCCCTTGCATCCCGGCAGCAGCAGTGCCCCCAGCCCCTTGCATCCCGGCAGCAGCACTGCCCCCGGCTCCTTGCATCCCGGCAGCAGCACTGCCGCCAGCCCCTTGCATCCCGGCAGCAGCACTGCCCCCGGCCCCTTGCATCCGGGCAGCAGCACTGCCCCCGGCCCCTTGCATCCCGGCAGCAGCACTGCCCCGAGCCCCTTGCATCCCGGCAGCAGCACGGCCCCCAGCCCCTTGCATCCCGGCAGCAGCACTGCCCCCAGCCCCTTGCATCCCGGCAGCAGCACTGCCCCCGGCCCCTTGCATCCCGGCAGCAGCACTGCCCCCAGCCCCTTGCATCCCGGCAGCAGCACTGCCCCCGGCCCCTTGCATCCCGGCAGCAGCACTGCCCCCGGCCCCTTGCATCCCGGCAGCAGCACTGCCCCCAGCCCCTTGCATCCCGGCAGCAGCACTGCCCCCGGCCCCTTGCATCCCGGCAGCAGGACTGACCCCGGCCCCTTGCATCCCGGCAGCAGGACTGCCCCCGGCCCCTTGCATCCCGGCAGCAGCACTGCCCCCGGCCCCTTGCATCCTGGCAGCAGCACTGCCCCCGGCCCCTTGCATCCCGGCAGCAGCACTGCCCCCAGCCCCTTGCATCCCGGCAGCAGCACTGACCCCGGCCCCTTGCATCCCGGCAGCAGCACTGCCCCCGGCCCCTTGCATCCCGGCAGCAGCACTGCCCCCAGCCCCTTGCATCCCGGCAGCAGCACTGCCCCCAGCCCCTTGCATCCCGGCAGCAGCACTGCCCCCAGCCCCTTGCATCCCGGCAGCAGCTCTGCCCCCGGCCCCTTGCATCCCGGCAGCAGCACTGCCCCCGGCCCCTTGCATCCTGGCAGCAGCACTGCCCCCAGCCCCTTGCATCCCGGCAGCAGCACTGCCCCCGGCCCCTTGCATCCCGGCAGCAGCACTGCCCCCAGACCCTTGCATCCCGGCAGCAGCACTGCCCCCGGCCCCTTGCATCCCGGCAGCAGCACTGCCCCCGGCCCCTTGCATCCCGGCAGCAGCACTGCCCCCGGCCCCTTGCATCCCGGCAGCAGCACTGCCCCCAGCCCCTTGCATCCCGGCAGCAGCACTAACCCCGGCCCCTTGCATCCCGGCAGCAGCACTGACCCCGGCCCCTTGCATCCCGGCAGCAGCACTGCCCCCAGCCCCTTGCATCCCGGCAGCAGCACTGCCCCCGGCCCCTTGCATCCCGGCAGCAGCACTGACCCCGGCCCCTTGCATCCCGGCAGCAGCACTGCCCCCGGCCCCTTGCATCCCGGCAACAGCACTGCCCCCAGCCCCTTGCATCCCAGCAGCAGCACTGCCCTCAGCCCCTTGCATCCCGGTAGCAGCACTGCCCCCAGCCCCTTGCATCCCGGCAGCAACACTGCCCCCGGCCCCTTGCATCCCGGCAGCAGCACTGCCCCCAGCCCCTTGCATCCTGGCAGCAGCACTGCCCCCAGCCCCTTGCATACCGGTAGCAGCACTGCCCCCAGCCCCTTGCATCCCGGCAGCAGCACTGCCCCCAGCCCCTTGCATACCGGCAGCAGCACTGCCCCCAGCCCCTTGCATCTTGGCAGCAGCACTGCCCCCAGCCCCTTGCATCCCGGCAGCAGCACTGCCCCCAGCCCCTTGCATCCCGGCAGCAAAACCGCCCCCGGCCCCTTGGATCCCGGCAGCAGCACTGCCCCCGGCCCCTTGCATCCCGGCAGCAGTACTGCCCCCAGCTTCTTGCATCCCGGCAGCAGCACTGCCCCCAGCCCCTTGCATCCCGGCAGCAGCACTACCCCCAGCCCCTTGCATCCCGGCAGCAGCACTGCCCCCGGCCCCTTGCATTCCGGCAGCAGCACTGCCCCCGGGCCCTTGCATCCCGGCAGCAGCACTGCCCCCAGCCCCTTGCATCCCGGCAGCAGCACTGCCCCCGGCCCCTTGCATCCCGGCAGCAGAACTGCCCCCAGCCCCTTGCATCCCGGCAGCAGCACTGCCCCCAGCCCCTTGCATCCCGGCAGCAGCACTGCCCCCAGGCCCTTGCATCCCGGCAGCAGCACTGCCCCCAGCCCCTTGCATCCCGGCAGCAGCACTGCCCCCGGCCCCTTGCATCCCGGCAGCAGCACTGCCCCCAGCCCCTTGCATCCCGGCGGCAGCACTGCCCCCGGCCCCTTGCATCCCGGCAGCAGCACTGCCCCCAGCCCCTTGCATCCCGGTAGCAGCACTGCCCCCGGCCCCTTGCATCCCGGCAGCAGCACTGCCCCCAGCCCCTTGCATCCCGGCAGCAGCATTGCCCCCAGCCCCTTGCATCCCGGCAGCAGCACTGCCCCCAGCCCCTTGCATCCCGGCAGCAGCACTGCCCCCGGGCCCTTGCATCCCGGTAGCAGCACTGCCCCCAGCCCCTTGCATCCCGGCAGCAGCACTGCCCCCGGCCCCTTGCATCCCAGCAGCAGCACTGCCCCCGGCTCCTTGCATCCCGGCAGCAGCACTGCCCCCGGCCCCTTGCATCCCGGAAGCAGCACTCCCCCCGGCTCCTTGCATCCCGGCAGCAGCACTGCCCCCGGCCCCTTGCATCCCGGCAGCAGCACTGCCCCCGGCCCCTTGCATCCCGGCAGCAGCACTGCCCTCGGCCCCTTGCATCCCGGCAGCAGCACTGCCCCCAGCCCCTTGCATCCCGGCAGCAGCACTGCCCCCGGCCCCTTGCATCCCGGCAGCAGCACTGCCCCCGGCCCCTTGCATCCTGGCAGCAGCACTGCCCCCAGCCCCTTGCATCCCGGCAGTAGCACTGCCCCCAGCCCGTTGCATCCTGGCAGCACCACTGCCCCCGGCCCCTTGCATCCGGGCAGCAGCACTGCCCCCGGCCCCTTGCATCCCGGCAGCAGCACTGCCCCCGGCTACTTGCATCCCGGCAGCAGCACTGCCCCCAGCCCCTTGCACCCCGGCAGCAGCACTGCCCCCGGCCCCTTGCATCCCGGCAGCAGCACTGCCCCCGGCCCCTTGCATCCCGGCAGCAGCATTGCCCGAGGCCCCTTGCATCCCGGCAGCAGCACTGCCCCCGGCCCCTTGCATCCCGGCAGCAGCACTGCCCCCGGCCCCTTGCATCCCGGCAGCAGCACTGCCCCCGGCTCCTTGCATCCCGGCAGCACCACTGCCCCCGGCCCCTTGCATCCCGGCAGCAGCACTGCCCCCAGCCCCTTGCATCCCGGCAGCAGCACTGCCCCCGGCCCCTTGCATCCCGGCAGCAGCACTGCCCCTGGCCCCTGGCATCCCGGCAGCAGCACTGCCTCCGGCCCCTTGCATCCCGGCAGCAGCACTGCCCCCAGCCCCTTGCATCCCGTCAGCAGCAATGCCCCCGGCCCCTTGCATCCCGGCAGCAGCACTGCCCCCGGCCCCTTGCATTGGCAGCAGCACTGCCCCCAGCCCCTTGCATCCCGGCAGCAGCACTGCCCCCGGCCCCTTGCATCCCGGCAGCAGCACTGGCCCCGGCCCCTTGCATCCCGGCAGCAGCACTGCCCCCGGCCCCTTGCATCCCGGCAGCAGCACTGCCCCCGGCCCCTTGCATCGTGGCAGCAGCACTGCCCCCGGCCCCTTGCATCCCGGCAGCAGCACTGCCCCCAGCCCCTTGCATCCCGGCAGCAGCACTGCCCCCGGCCCCTTGCATCCCGGCAGCAGCACTGCCCCCGGCCCCTTGCATCCCGGCAGCAGCACTGCCCCCGGCCCCTTGCATCCCGGCAGCACCACTGCCCCCAGCCCCTTGCATCCCGGCAGCAGCACTAACCCCGGCCCCTTGCATCCCGGCAGCAGCACTGACCCCGGCCCCTTGCATCCCGGCAGCAGCACTGCCCCCAGCCCCTTGCATCCCGGCAGCAGCACTGCCCCTGGCCCCTTGCATCCCGGCAGCAGCACTGACCCCGGCCGCTTGCATCCCGGCAGCAGCACTGCCCCCAGCCCCTTGCATCCCGGCAGCAGCACTGCCCCCGGCCCCTTGCATCGTGGCAGCAGCACTGCCCCCGGGCCCTTGCATCCCAGCAGCAGCACTGCCCTCAGCCCCTTGCATCCCGGTAGCAGCACTGCCCCCAGCCCCTTGCATCCCGGCAGCAACACTGCCCCCGGCCCCTTGCATCCCGGCAGCAGCACTGCCCCCAGCCCCTTGCATCCCGGCAGCAGCACTGCCCCCAGCCCCTTGCATACCGGCAGCAGCACTGCCCCCAGCCCCTTGCATCCCGGCAGCAGCACTGCCCCCAGCCCCTTGCATACCGGCAGCAGCACTGCCCCCAGCCCTTTGCATCTTGGCAGCAGCACTGCCCCCAGCCCCTTGCATCCCGGCAGCAGCACTGCCCCCAGCCCCTTGCATCCCGGCAGCAAAACTGCCCCCGGCCCCTTGGATCCCGGCAGCAGCACTGCCCCCGGCCCCTTGTATCCCGGCAGCAGTACTGCCCCCAGCTTCTTGCATCCCGGCAGCAGCACTGCCCCCAGCCCCTTGCATCCCGGCAGCAGCACTACCCCCAGCCCCTTGCATCCCGGCAGCAGCACTGCCCCGGGCCCCTTGCATTCCGGCAGCGGCACTGCCCCCGGGCCCTTGCATCCCGGCAGCAGCACTGCCCCCAGCCCCTTGCATCCCGGCAGCAGCACGGCCCCCGGCCCCTTGCATCCCGGCAGCAGCACTGCCCCCGGCGCCTTGCATCCCGGCAGCAGCACTGCCCCCAGCCCCTTGCATCCCGGCAGCAGCACTGCCCCCAGGCCCTTGCATCCCGGCAGCAGCAATGCCCCCGGCCCCTTGGATCCCGGCAGCAGCACTGCCCCCAGCCCCTTGCATCCCGGCGGCAGCACTGCCCCCGGCCCCTTGCATCCCGGCAGCAGCACTGCCCCCAGCCCCTTGCATCCCGGCAGCAGCACTGCCCCCGGCCCCTTGCATCCCGGCAGCAGCACTGCCCCCAGCCCCTTGCATCCCGGCAGCAGCATTGCCCCCAGCCCCTTGCATCCCGGCAGCAGCACTGCCCCCAGCCCCTTGCATCCCGGCAGCAGCACTGCCCCCGGGCCCTTGCATCCCGGTAGCAGCACTGCCCCCAGCCCCTTGCATCCCGGCAGCAGCACTGCCCCCGGCCCCTTGCATCCCGGCAGCAGCACTGCCCCCGGCTCCTTGCATCCCGGCAGCAGCACTGCCCCCGGCCCCTTGCATCCCGGCAGCAGCACTCCCCCCGGCTCCTTGCATCCCAGCAGCAGCACTGCCCCCAGCCCCTTGCATCCCGGCAGCAGCACTGCCCCCGGCCCCTTGCATCCCGGCAGCAGCACTGCCCTCGGCCCCTTGCATCCCGGCAGCAGCACTGCCCCCAGCCGCTTGCATCCCGGCAGCAGCACTGCCCCGAGCCCCTTGCATCCCGGCAACAGCACTGCCCCCGGCCCCTTGCATCCCGGCAGCAGCACTGCCCCCGGCCACTTGCATCCTGGCAGCAGCACTGCCCCCAGCCCCTTGCATCCCGGCAGTAGCACTGCCCCTAGCCCCTTGAATCCTGGCAGCACCACTGCCCCCGGCCCCTTGCATCCCGGCAGCAGCAATGCCCCCGGCCCCTTGCATCCCGGCAGCAGCACTGCCCCCGGCCCCTTGCATCCCGGCAGCAGCACTGCCCCCAGCCCCTTGCACCCCGGCAGCAGCACTGCCCCCGGCCCCTTGCATCCCGGCAGCAGCACTGCCCCCGGCCCCTTGCATCCCGGCAGCAGCATTGCCCGAGGCCCCTTGCATCCCGGCAGCAGCACTGCCCCCGGCCCCTTGCATCCCGGCAGCAGCACTGCCCCCGGCCCCTTGCATCCCGGCAGCAGCACTGCCCCCGGCTCCTTGCATCCCGGCAGCACCACTACCCCCGGCCCCTTGCATCCCGGCAGCAGCACTGCCCCCAGCCCCTTGCATCCCGGCAGCAGCACTGCCCCCGGCCCCTTGCATCCCGGCAGCAGCACTGCCCCTGGCCCCTGGCATCCCAGCAGCAGCACTGCCTCCGGCCCCTTGCATCCCGGCAGCAGCACTGCCCCCAGCCCCTTGCATCCCGGCAGCAGCAATGCCCCCGGCCCCTTGCATCCCGGCAGCAGCACTGCCCCCGGCCCCTTGCATTCCGGCAGCAGCACTGCCCCCAGCCCCTTGCATCCCGGCAGCAGCACTGCCCCCGGCCCCTTGCATCCCGGCAGCAGCACTGCCCCCGGCCCCTTGCATCCCGGCAGCAGCACTGCCCCCGGCCCCTTGCATCCCGGCAGCAGCACTGCCCCCAGCCCCTTGCACCCCGGCAGCAGCACTGCCCCCGGCTCCTTGCATCCCGGCAGCAGCACTGCCCCCAGCCCCTTGCATCCCGGCAGCAGCACTGCCCCCGGCCCCTTGCATCCCGGCAGCAGCACTGCCACCAGCCCCTTGCATCCCGGCAGCAGCACTGCCCCCGACCCCTTGCATCCCGGCAGCAGCATTGCCCCCAGCCTCTTGGATCCCGGCAGCAGCACTGCCCCCGGCCCCTTGCATCCCGGCAGCAGCACTGCCCCCAGCCACTTGCATCCCGGCAGCAGCACTGCCCCCGGCCCCTTGCATCCCGGCAGCAGCACTGCCCCCGGCTCCTTGCATCTCGGCAGCAGCACTGCGCCCAGCCCCTTGCATCCCGGCAGCAGCACTGCCCCCAGCCCCTTGCATCCCGCCAGCAGCACTGCCCCCGACCCCTTGCATCCTGGCAGCAGCACTGCCCCCAGCCCCTTGCATCCCGGCAGCAGCATTGCCCCAGCCTCTTGGATCCCGGCAGCAGCACTGCCCCCAGCCCCTTGCATCCCGGCAGCAGCACTGCCCCCGACCCCTTGCACTCCGGCAGCAGAACTGCCCCCAGCCCCTTGCATCCCGGCAGCAGCACTGCCCCCAGCCTCTTGCATCCCGGCAGCAGCACTGCCCCCAGCCCCTTGCATCCCGGCAGCAGCATTGCCCCCAGCTCCTTGCATCCCGGTAGCAGCACTGCCCCCAGCCCCTTGCATCCCGGCAGCAGCACTGCCCCCAGCCCCTTGCATCCCGGCAGCAGCACTGCCCCCGGCCCCTTGCACCCCGGCAGCAGCACTGCCCCCAGCTCCTTGCATCCCGGCAGCAGCACTGCCCCCAGCCCCTTGCATCCCGGCAGCAGCACTGCCCCCAGCCCCTTGCATCCCGGCAGCAGCACTGCCCCCAGCTCCTTGCATCCCGGCAGCAGCACCGCCCCCAGCCCCTTGCATCCCGGCAGCAGCACTGCCCCCGGCCCCTTGCATCCCGGCAGCAGCACTGCCCCCGGCCCCTTGCATCCCGGCAGCAGCACTGCCCCCGGCCCCTTGCATCCCGGCAGCAGCACTGCCCCCAGCCCCTTGCATCCCGGCAGCAGCAATGCCCCCGGCCCCTTGCATCCCGGCAGCAGCACTGCCCCCGGCCCCTTGCATCCCGGCAGCAGCATTGCCCCAGGCCCCTTGCATCCCGGCAGCAGCACTGCCCCCGGCCCCTTGCATCCCGGCAGCAGCACTGCCCCCGGCCCCTTGCATCCCGGCAGCAGCACTCCCCCCGGCTCCTTGCATCCCGGCAGCAGCACTGCCCCCAGCCCCTTGCATCCCGGCAGCAGCACTGCCCCCGGCCCCTTGCATCCCGGCAGCAGCACTGCCCTCGGCCCCTTGCATCCCGGCAGCAGCACTGCCCCCAGCCGCTTGCATCCCGGCAGCAGCACTGCCCCGAGCCCCTTGCATCCCGGCAACAGCACTGCCCCCGGCCCCTTGCATCCCGGCAGCAGCACTGCCCCCGGCCACTTGCATCCTGGCAGCAGCACTGCCCCCAGCCCCTTGCATCCCGGCAGTAGCACTGCCCCTAGCCCCTTGAATCCTGGCAGCACCACTGCCCCCGGCCCCTTGCATCCCGGCAGCAGCAATGCCCCCGGCCCCTTGCATCCCGGCAGCAGCACTGCCCCCGGCCCCTTGCATCCCGGCAGCAGCACTGCCCCCAGCCCCTTGCACCCCGGCAGCAGCACTGCCCCCGGCCCCTTGCATCCCGGCAGCAGCACTGCCCCCGGCCCCTTGCATCCCGGCAGCAGCATTGCCCGAGGCCCCTTGCATCCCGGCAGCAGCACTGCCCCCGGCCCCTTGCATCCCGGCAGCAGCACTGCCCCCGGCCCCTTGCATCCCGGCAGCAGCACTGCCCCCGGCTCCTTGCATCCCGGCAGCACCACTACCCCCGGCCCCTTGCATCCCGGCAGCAGCACTGCCCCCAGCCCCTTGCATCCCGGCAGCAGCACTGCCCCCGGCCCCTTGCATCCCGGCAGCAGCACTGCCCCTGGCCCCTGGCATCCCAGCAGCAGCACTGCCTCCGGCCCCTTGCATCCCGGCAGCAGCACTGCCCCCAGCCCCTTGCATCCCGGCAGCAGCAATGCCCCCGGCCCCTTGCATCCCGGCAGCAGCACTGCCCCCGGCCCCTTGCATTACGGCAGCAGCACTGCCCCCAGCCCCTTGCATCCCGGCAGCAGCACTGCCCCCGGCCCCTTGCATCCCGGCAGCAGCACTGCCCCCGGCCCCTTGCATCCCGGCAGCAGCACTGCCCCCGGCCCCTTGCATCCCGGCAGCAGCACTGCCCCCAGCCCCTTGCACCCCGGCAGCAGCACTGCCCCCGGCTCCTTGCATCCCGGCAGCAGCACTGCCCCCAGCCCCTTGCATCCCGGCAGCAGCACTGCCCCCGGCCCCTTGCATCCCGGCAGCAGCACTGCCACCAGCCCCTTGCATCCCGGCAGCAGCACTGCCCCCGACCCCTTGCATCCCGGCAGCAGCATTGCCCCCAGCCTCTTGGATCCCGGCAGCAGCACTGCCCCCGGCCCCTTGCATCCCGGCAGCAGCACTGCCCCCAGCCACTTGCATCCCGGCAGCAGCACTGCCCCCGGCCCCTTGCATCCCGGCAGCAGCACTGCCCCCGGCTCCTTGCATCTCGGCAGCAGCACTGCGCCCAGCCCCTTGCATCCCGGCAGCAGCACTGCCCCCAGCCCCTTGCATCCCGGCAGCAGCACTGCCCCCGACCCCTTGCATCCTGGCAGCAGCACTGCCCCCAGCCCCTTGCATCCCGGCAGCAGCATTGCCCCCAGCCTCTTGGATCCCGGCAGCAGCACTGCCCCCAGCCCCTTGCATCCCGGCAGCAGCACTGCCCCCGACCCCTTGCACTCCGGCAGCAGAACTGCCCCCAGCCCCTTGCATCCCGGCAGCAGCACTGCCCCCAGCCTCTTGCATCCCGGCAGCAGCACTGCCCCCAGCCCCTTGCATCCCGGCAGCAGCATTGCCCCCAGCTCCTTGCATCCCGGTAGCAGCACTGCCCCCAGCCCCTTGCATCCCGGCAGCAGCACTGCCCCCAGCCCCTTGCATCCCGGCAGCAGCACTGCCCCCGGCCCCTTGCACCCCGGCAGCAGCACTGCCCCCAGCTCCTTGCATCCCGGCAGCAGCACTGCCCCCAGCCCCTTGCATCCCGGCAGCAGCACTGCCCCCAGCCCCTTGCATCCCGGCAGCAGCACTGCCCCCAGCTCCTTGCATCCCGGCAGCAGCACCGCCCCCAGCCCCTTGCATCCCGGCAGCAGCACTGCCCCCGGCCCCTTGCATCCCGGCAGCAGCACTGCCCCCGGCCCCTTGCATCCCGGCAGCAGCACTGCCCCCGGCCCCTTGCATCCCGGCAGCAGCACTGCCCCCAGCCCCTTGCATCCCGGCAGCAGCAATGCCCCCGGCCCCTTGCATCCCGGCAGCAGCACTGCCCCCGGCCCCTTGCATCCCGGCAGCAGCATTGCCCCAGGCCCCTTGCATCCCGGCAGCAGCACTGCCCCCGGCCCCTTGCATCCCGGCAGCAGCACTGCCCCCGGCCCCTTGCATCCCGGAAGCAGCACTGCCCCCAGCCCCTTGCACCCCGGCAGCAGCACTGCCCCCGGCTCCTTGCATCCCAGCAGCAGCACTGCCCCCGACCCCTTGCATCCCGGCAGCAGCACTGCCGCCGACCCCTTGCATCCCGGCAGCAGCACTGCCCCCAGCCCCTTGCATCCCGGCAGCAGCACTGCCCCCAGCCCCTTGCATCCCGGCAGCAGCACTGCCCCCGGCCCCTTGCACCCCGGCAGCAGCACTGCCCCCAGCTCCTTGCATCCCGGCAGCAGCACTGCCCCCAGCTCCTTGCATCCCGGCAGCAGCACTGCCCCCAGCCCCTTGCATCCCGGCAGCAGCACTGCCCCCGGCCCCTTGCATCCCGGCAGCAGCACTGCCCCCAGCCCCTTGCATCCCGGCAGCAGCACTGCCCCTGGCCCCTTGCACCCCGGCAGCAGCACTGCCCCCAGCTCCTTGGATCCCGGCAGCAGCACTGCCCCCAGCCCCTTGCATCCCGGCAGCAGCACTGCCCCCAGCCCCTTGCATCCCGGCAGCAGCACTGCCCCCAGCTCCTTGCATCCCGGCAGCAGCACTGCCCCCAGCCCCTTGCATCCCGGCAGCAGCACTGCCCCCGGCCCCTTGCATCCCGGCAGCAGCACTGCCCCCGGCCCCTTGCATCCCGGCAGCAGCACTGCCCCCGGCCCCTTGCATCCCGGCAGCAGCATTGCCCCCAGCCCCTTGCATCCCGGCAGCAGCAATGCCCCCGGCCCCTTGCATCCCGGCAGCAGCACTGCCCCCGGCCCCTTGCATCCCGGCAGCAGCATTGCCCCAGGCCCCTTGCATCCCGGCAGCAGCACTGCCCCCGGCCCCTTGCATCCCGGCAGCAGCACTGCCCCCGGCCCCTTGCATCCCGGAAGCAGCACTGCCCCCAGCCCCTTGCACCCCGGCAGCAGCACTGCACCCGGGTCCTTGCATCCCAGCAGCAGCACTGCCCCCAGCCCCTTGCATCCCGGCAGCAGCACTGCCCCCGGCCCCTTGCATCCCGGCAGCAGCACTGCCCCCAGCCCCTTGCATCCCGGCAGCAGCACTGCCCCCGGCCCCTTGCATCCCGGTAGCAGCACTGCCCCCGGCCCTTTGCATCCCGGCAGCAGCACTGCCCCCGGCTCCTTGCATCTCGGCAGCAGCACTGCCCCCAGCCCCTTGCATCCCGGCAGCAGCACTGCCCCCAGCTCCTTGCATCCCGGCAGCAGCACTGCCCCCGGCCCCTTGCATCCCGGCAGCAGCGCTGCCCCCGGCTCCTTGCATCTCGGCAGCAGCACTGCCCCCAGCCCCTTGCATCCCGGCAGCAGCACTGCCCCCAGCTCCTTGCATCGCGGTAGCAGCACTGCCCCCGACCCCTTGCATCCCGGCAGCAGCACTGCCCCCAGCCTCTTGCATCCCGGCAGCAGCACTGCCCCCAGCCCCTTGCATCCCGGCAGCATCATTGCCCCCAGCTCCTTGCATCCCGGTAGCAGCACTGCCCCCAGCCCCTTGCATCCCGGCAGCAGCACTGCCCCCAGCCCCTTGCATCCCAGCAGCAGCACTGCCCCCGGCCCCTTGCACCCCGGCAGCAGCACTGCCCCCAGCTCCTTGCATCCCGGCAGCAGCACTGCCCCCGGCTCCTTGCATCTCGGCAGCAGCACTGCCCCCAGCCCCTTGCATCCCGGCAGCAGCACTGCCCCCAGCCTCTTGCATCCCGGCAGCAGCACTGCCCCCAGCCCCTTGCATCCCGGCAGCAGCATTGCCCCCAGCTCCTTGCATCCCGGTAGCAGCACTGCCCCCAGCCCCTTGCATCCCGGCAGCAGCACTGCCCCCAGCCCCTTGCATCCCGGCAGCAGCACTGCCCCCAGCCCCTTGCATCCCGGCAGCAGCACTGCCCCCGGCCCCTTGCACCCCGGCAGCAGCACTGCCCCCAGCTCCTTGCATCCCGGCAGCAGCACTGCCCCCGGCTCCTTGCATCTCGGCAGCAGCACTGCCCCCAGCCCCTTGCATCCCGGCAGCAGCACTGCCCCCAGCTCCTTGCATCCCGGCAGCAGCACTGCCCCCGGCCCCTTGCATCCCGGCAGCAGCACTGCCCCCGGCTCCTTGCATCTCGGCAGCAGCACTGCCCCCAGCCCCTTGCATCCCGGCAGCAGCACTGCCCCCAGCTCCTTGCATCCTGGCAGCAGCACTGCCCCCGGCCCCTTGCATCCCGGCAGCAGCACTGCCCCCGGCCCCTTGCATCCCGGCAGCAGCACTGCCCCCGGCTCCTTGCATCTCGGCAGCAGCACTGCCCCCAGCCCCTTGCATCCCGGCAGCAGCACTGCCCCCAGCTCCTTGCATCCCGGCAGCAGCACTGCCCCCGACCCCTTGCATCCCGGCAGCAGCACTGCCCCCAGCCTCTTGCATCCCGGCAGCAGCACTGCCCCCAGCCCCTTGCATCCCGGCAGCAGCATTGCCCCCAGCTCCTTGCATCCCGGTAGCAGCACTGCCCCCAGCCCCTTGCATCCCGGCAGCAGCACTGCCCCCAGCCCCTTGCATCCCGGCAGCAGCACTGCCCCCGGCCCCTTGCACCCCGGCAGCAGCACTGCCCCCAGCTCCTTGCATCCCGGCAGCAGCACTGCCCCCAGCCCCTTGCATCCCGGCAGCAGCACTGCCCCCAGCCCCTTGCATCCCGGCAGCAGCACTGCCCCCAGCTCCTTGCATCCCGGCAGCAGCACTGCCCCCAGCCCCTTGCATCCCGGCAGCAGCACTGCCCCCGGCCCCTTGCATCCCGGCAGCAGCACTGCCCCCGGCCCCTTGCATCCCGGCAGCAGCACTGCCCCCGGCCCCTTGCATCCCGGCAGCAGCATTGCCCCCGGCCCCTTGCATCCCGGCAGCAGCAATGCCCCCGGCCCCTTGCATCCCGGCAGCAGCACTGCCCCCGGCCCCTTGCATCCCGGCAGCAGCATTGCCCCAGGCCCCTTGCATCCCGGCAGCAGCACTGCCCCCGGCCCCTTGCATCCCGGCAGCAGCACTGCCCCCGGCCCCTTGCATCCCGGAAGCAGCACTGCCCCCAGCCCCTTGCACCCCGGCAGCAGCACTGCCCCCGGCTCCTTGCATCCCAGCAGCAGCACTGCCCCCAGCCCCTTGCATCCCGGCAGCAGCACTGCCCCCGGCCCCTTGCATCCCGGCAGCAGCACTGCCCCCGGCCCCTTGCATCCCGGCAGCAGCACTGCCCCCGGCCCCTTGCATCCCGGTAGCAGCACTGCCCCCGGCCCTTTGCATCCCGGCAGCAGCACTGCCCCCGGCTCCTTGCATCTCGGCAGCAGCACTGCCCCCAGCCCCTTGCATCCCGGCAGCAGCACTGCCCCCAGCTCCTTGCATCCCGGCAGCAGCACTGCCCCCGGCCCCTTGCATCCCGGCAGCAGCACTGCCCCCGGCCCCTTGCATCCCGGCAGCAGCACTGCCCCCAGCCCCTTGCATCCCGGCAGCAGCACTGCCCCCAGCTCCTTGCATCCCGGCAGCAGTACTGCCCCCAGCCCCTTGCATCCCGGCAGCAGCACTGCCCCCGGCCCCTTGCATCCCGGCAGCAGCACTGCCCCCAGCCCCTTGCATCCCGGCAGCAGCACTGCCCCCAGCCCCTTGCATCCCGGCAGCAGCACTGCCCCCGGCCCCTTGTATCCCGGCAGCAGCACTGCCCCCAGCCCCTTGCATCCCGGCAGCAGCACTGCCCCCAGCCCCTTGCATCCCGGCAGCAGCACTGCCCCCGACCCCTTGCATCCCGGCGGCAGCACTGCCCCCGGCCCCTTGCATCCCGGCAGCAGCACTGCCCCCAGCTCCTTGCATCCCGGCAGCAGCACTGCCCCCAGCCCCTTGCATCCCGGCAGCAGCACTGCCCCCAGCCCCTTGCATCCCGGCAGCAGCACTGCCCCCAGCCCCTTGCATCCCGGCAGCAGCACTGCCCCCAGCCCCTTGCATCCCGTCAGCAGCACTGCCCCCGGCCCCTTGCATCCCGGCAGCAGCACTGCCCCCGGCTCCTTGCATCTCGGCAGCAGCACTGCCCCCAGCCCCTTGCATCCCGGCAGCAGCACTGCCCCCAGCCCCTTGCATCCCGGCAGCAGCACTGCCCCCGACCCCTTGCATCCTGGCAGCAGCACTGCCCCCAGCCCCTTGCATCCCGGCAGCAGCATTGCCCCCAGCCTCTTGCATCCCGGCAGCAGCACTGCCCCCGGCTCCTTGCATCCCGGCAGCAGCACTGCCCCCGACCCCTTGCATCCCGGCAGCAGCACTGCCCCCAGCCCCTTGCATCCCGGCAGCAGCACTGCCCCCAGCCTCTTGCATCCCGGCAGCAGCACTGCCCCCAGCCCCTTGCATCCCGGCAGCAGCATTGCCCCCAGCTCCTTGCATCCCGGTAGCAGCACTGCCCCCAGCCCCTTGCATCCCGGCAGCAGCACTGCCCCCAGCCCCTTGCATCCCGGCAGCAGCACTGCCCCCGGCCCCTTGCACCCCGGCAGCAGCACTGCCCCCAGCTCCTTGCATCCCGGCAGCAGCACTGCCCCCAGCCCCTTGCATCCCGGCAGCAGCACTGCCCCCAGCCCCTTGCATCCCGGCAGCAGCACTGCCCCCAGCTCCTTGCATCCCGGCAGCAGCACTGCCCCCAGCCCCTTGCATCCCGGCAGCAGCACTGCCCCCGGCCCCTTGCATCCCGGCAGCAGCACTGCCCCCGGCCCCTTGCATCCCGGCAGCAGCACTGCCCCCGGCCCCTTGCATCCCGGCAGCAGCATTGCCCCCAGCCCCTTGCATCCCGGCAGCAGCAATGCCCCCGGCCCCTTGCATCCCGGCAGCAGCACTGCCCCCGGCCCCTTGCATCCCGGCAGCAGCATTGCCCCAGGCCCCTTGCATCCCGGCAGCAGCACTGCCCCCGGCCCCTTGCATCCCGGCAGCAGCACTGCCCCCGGCCCCTTGCATCCCGGAAGCAGCACTGCCCCCAGCCCCTTGCAGCCCGGCAGCAGCACTGCCCCCGGCTCCTTGCATCCCAGCAGCAGCACTGCCCCCAGCCCCTTGCATCCTGGCAGCAGCACTGCCCCCGGCCCCTTGCATCCCGGCAGCAGCACTGCCCCCAGCCCCTTGCATCCCGGCAGCAGCACTGCCCCCGGCCCCTTGCATCCCGGTAGCAGCACTGCCCCCGGCCCTTTGCATCCCGGCAGCAGCACTGCCCCCGGCTCCTTGCATCTCGGCAGCAGCACTGCCCCCAGCCCCTTGCATCCCGGCAGCAGCACTGCCCCCAGCTCCTTGCATCCCGGCAGCAGCACTGCCCCCGGCCCCTTGCATCCCGGCAGCAGCACTGCCCCCGGCCCCTTGCATCCCGGCAGCAGCACTGCCCCCGGCTCCTTGCATCTCGGCAGCAGCACTGCCCCCAGCCCCTTGCATCCCGGCAGCAGCACTGCCCCCAGCTCCTTGCATCCCGGCAGCAGCACTGCCCCCGACCCCTTGCATCCCGGCAGCAGCACTGCCCCCGGCCCCTTGCATCCCGGCAGCAGCACTGCCCCCGGCCCCTTGCATCCCGGCAGCAGCACTGCCCCCGGCCCCTTGCATCCCGGCAGCAGCACTGCCCCCGGCCCCTTGCATCCCGGCAGCAGCAATGCCCCCGGCCCCTTGCATCCCGGCAGCAGCACTGCCCCCGGCCCCTTGCATCCCGGCAGCAGCACTGCCCCCGGCCCCTTGCATCCCGGCAGCAGCACTGCCCCCGGCTCCTTGCATCTCGGCAGCAGCACTGCCCCCAGCCCCTTGCATCCCGGCAGCAGCACTGCCCCCAGCTCCTTGCATCCCGGCAGCAGCACTGCCCCCGACCCCTTGCATCCCGGCAGCAGCACTGCCCCCGGCCCCTTGCATCCCGGCAGCAGCACTGCCCCCGGCCCCTTGCATCCCGGCAGCAGCACTGCCCCCGGCCCCTTGCATCCCGGCAGCAGCACTGCCCCCGGCCCCTTGCATCCCGGCAGCAGCAATGCCCCCGGCCCCTTGCATCCCGGCAGCAGCACTGCCCCCGGCCCCTTGCATCCCGGCAGCAGCATTGCCCCAGGCCCCTTGCATCCCGGCAGCAGCACTGCCCCCGGCCCCTTGCATCCCGGCAGCAGCACTGCCCCCGGCCCCTTGCATCCCGGAAGAAGCACTGCCCCCAGCCCCTTGCACCCCGGCAGCAGCACTGCCCCCGGCTCCTTGCATCTCAGCAGCAGCACTGCCCCCAGCCCCTTGCATCCCGGCAGCAGCACTGCCCCCGGCCCCTTGCATCCCGGCAGCAGCACTGCCCCCAGCCCCTTGCATCCCGGCAGCAGCACTGCCCCCGGCCCCTTGCATCCCGGCAGCAGCACTGCCCCCGGCCCCTTGCATCCCGGCAGCAGCACTGCCCCCGGCTCCTTGCATCTCGGCAGCAGCACTGCCCCCAGCCCCTTGCATCCCGGCAGCAGCACTGCCCCCAACCCCTTGCATCCCGGCAGCAGCATTGCCCCCAGCCCCTTGCATCGCGGCAGCAGCACTGCCCCCCGCCCCTTGCATCCCGGCAGCAGCACTGCCCCCGGCCCCTTGCATCCCGGCAGCAACACTGCCCCCAGCTCCTTGCATCCCGGCAGCAGCACTGCCCCCAGCCCCTTGCATCCCGGCAGCAGCACTGCCCCCAGCCCCTTGCATCCCGGCAGCAGCACTGCCCCCAGCTCCTTGCATCCCGGCAGCAGCACTGCCCCCAGCCCCTTGCATCCCGGCAGCAGCACTGCCCCCGGCCCCTTGCATCCCGGCAGCAGCACTGCCCCCAGCCCCTTGCATCCCGGCAGCAGCACTGCCCCCAGCCCCTTGCATCCCGGCAGCAGCACTGCCCCCGACCCCTTGCATCCTGGCAGCAGCACTGCCCCCAGCCCCTTGCATCCCGGCAGCAGCATTGCCCCCAGCCTCTTGCATCCCGGCAGCAGCACTGCCCCCGGCTCCTTGCATCCCGGCAGCAGCACTGCCCCCGACCCCTTGCATCCCGGCAGCAGCACTGCCCCCAGCCCCTTGCATCCCGGCAGCAGCACTGCCCCCAGCCTCTTGCATCCCGGCAGCAGCACTGCCCCCAGCCCCTTGCATCCCGGCAGCAGCATTGCCCCCAGCTCCTTGCATCCCGGTAGCAGCACTGCCCCCAGCCCCTTGCATCCCGGCAGCAGCACTGCCCCCAGCCCCTTGCATCCCGGCAGCAGCACTGCCCCCGGCCCCTTGCACCCCGGCAGCAGCACTGCCCCCAGCTCCTTGCATCCCGGCAGCAGCACTGCCCCCAGCCCCTTGCATCCCGGCAGCAGCACTGCCCCCAGCCCCTTGCATCCCGGCAGCAGCACTGCCCCCAGCTCCTTGCATCCCGGCAGCAGCACTGCCCCCAGCCCCTTGCATCCCGGCAGCAGCAGTGCCCCCGGCCCCTTGCATCCCGGCAGCAGCACTGCCCCCGGCCCCTTGCATCCCGGCAGCAGCACTGCCCCCGGCCCCTTGCATCCCGGCAGCAGCATTGCCCCCAGCCCCTTGCATCCCGGCAGCAGCAATGCCCCCGGCCCCTTGCATCCCGGCAGCAGCACTGCCCCCGGCCCCTTGCATCCCGGCAGCAGCATTGCCCCAGGCCCCTTGCATCCCGGCAGCAGCACTGCCCCCGGCCCCTTGCATCCCGGCAGCAGCACTGCCCCCGGCCCCTGGCATCCCGGAAGCAGCACTGCCCCCAGCCCCTTGCAGCCCGGCAGCAGCACTGCCCCCGGCTCCTTGCATCCCAGCAGCAGCACTGCCCCCAGCCCCTTGCATCCTGGCAGCAGCACTGCCCCCGGCCCCTTGCATCCCGGCAGCAGCACTGCCCCCAGCCCCTTGCATCCCGGCAGCAGCACTGCCCCCGGCCCCTTGCATCCCGGTAGCAGCACTGCCCCCGGCCCTTTGCATCCCGGCAGCAGCACTGCCCCCGGCTCCTTGCATCTCGGCAGCAGCACTGCCCCCAGCCCCTTGCATCCCGGCAGCAGCACTGCCCCCAGCTCCTTGCATCCCGGCAGCAGCACTGCCCCCGGCCCCTTGCATCCCGGCAGCAGCACTGCCCCCGGCCCCTTGCATCCCGGCAGCAGCACTGCCCCCGGCTCCTTGCATCTCGGCAGCAGCACTGCCCCCAGCCCCTTGCATCCCGGCAGCAGCACTGCCCCCAGCTCCTTGCATCCCGGCAGCAGCACTGCCCCCGACCCCTTGCATCCCGGCAGCAGCACTGCCCCCGGCCCCTTGCATCCCGGCAGCAGCACTGCCCCCGGCCCCTTGCATCCCGGCAGCAGCACTGCCCCCGGCCCCTTGCATCCCGGCAGCAGCATTGCCCCCGGCCCCTTGCATCCCGGCAGCAGCAATGCCCCCGGCCCCTTGCATCCCGGCAGCAGCACTGCCCCCGGCCCCTTGCATCCCGGCAGCAGCACTGCCCCCGGCCCCTTGCATCCCGGCAGCAGCACTGCCCCCGGCTCCTTGCATCTCGGCAGCAGCACTGCCCCCAGCCCCTTGCATCCCGGCAGCAGCACTGCCCCCAGCTCCTTGCATCCCGGCAGCAGCACTGCCCCCGACCCCTTGCATCCCGGCAGCAGCACTGCCCCCGGCCCCTTGCATCCCGGCAGCAGCACTGCCCCCGGCCCCTTGCATCCCGGCAGCAGCACTGCCCCCGGCCCCTTGCATCCCGGCAGCAGCACTGCCCCCGGCCCCTTGCATCCCGGCAGCAGCAATGCCCCCGGCCCCTTGCATCCCGGCAGCAGCACTGCCCCCGGCCCCTTGCATCCCGGCAGCAGCATTGCCCCAGGCCCCTTGCATCCCGGCAGCAGCACTGCCCCCGGCCCCTTGCATCCCGGCAGCAGCACTGCCCCCGGCCCCTTGCATCCCGGAAGAAGCACTGCCCCCAGCCCCTTGCACCCCGGCAGCAGCACTGCCCCCGGCTCCTTGCATCTCAGCAGCAGCACTGCCCCCAGCCCCTTGCATCCCGGCAGCAGCACTGCCCCCGGCCCCTTGCATCCCGGCAGCAGCACTGCCCCCAGCCCCTTGCATCCCGGCAGCAGCACTGCCCCCGGCCCCTTGCATCCCGGCAGCAGCACTGCCCCCGGCCCCTTGCATCCCGGCAGCAGCACTGCCCCCGGCTCCTTGCATCTCGGCAGCAGCACTGCCCCCAGCCCCTTGCATCCCGGCAGCAGCACTGCCCCCAACCCCTTGCATCCCGGCAGCAGCATTGCCCCCAGCCCCTTGCATCCCGGCAGCAGCACTGCCCCCAGCCCCTTGCATCCCGGCAGCAGCACTGCCCCCGGCCCCTTGCATCCCGGCAGCAACACTGCCCCCAGCTCCTTGCATCCCGGCAGCAGCACTGCCCCCAGCCCCTTGCATCCCGGCAGCAGCACTGCCCCCAGCCCCTTGCATCCCGGCAGCAGCACTGCCCCCAGCTCCTTGCATCCCGGCAGCAGCACTGCCCCCAGCCCCTTGCATCCCGGCAGCAGCACTGCCCCCGGCCCCTTGCATCCCGGCAGCAGCACTGCCCCCAGCCCCTTGCATCCCGGCAGCAGCACTGCCCCCAGCCCCTTGCATCCCGGCAGCAGCACTGCCCCCAGCCCCTTGCATCCCGGCAGCAGCACTGCCCCCGGCCCCCTGTATCCCGGCAGCAGCACTGCCCCCAGCCCCTTGCATCCCGGCAGCAGCACTGCCTCCAGCCCCTTGCATCCCGGCAGCAGCACTGCCCCCAGCCCCTTGCATCCCGGCAGCAGCACTGCCCCCAGCCCCTTGCATCCCGGCAGCAGCACTGCCCCCAGCCCCTTGCATCCCGGCAGCAGCACTGCCCCCGGCCCCTTGCATCCCGGCAGCAGCACTGCCCCCAGCTCCTTGCATCCCGGCAGCAGCACTGCCCCCAGCCCCTTGCATCCCGGCAGCAGCACTGCCCCCAGCCCCTTGCATCCCGGCAGCAGCACTGCCCCCAGCTCCTTGCATCCCGGCAGCAGCACTGCCCCCGGCCCCTTGCATCCCGGCAGCAGCACTGCCCCCAGCCCCTTGCATCCCGGCAGCAGCACTGCCCCCGGCCCCTTGCATCCCGGCAGCAGCAGTGCCCCCGGCTCCTTGCATCTCGGCAGCAGCACTGCCCCCAGCCCCTTGCATCCCGGCAGCAGCACTGCCCCCAGCCTCTTGCATCCCGGCAGCAGCACTGCCCCCGACCCCTTGCATCCCGGCAGCAGCACTGCCCCCGGCTCCTTGCATCCCAGCAGCAGCACTGCCCCCAGCCCCTTGCATCCCGGCAGCAGCACTGCCCCCAGCCCCTTGCATCCTGGCAACAGCACTGCCCCCAGCCCCTTGCACCCCGGCAGCAGCACTGCCCCCGGCCCCTTGCATCCCGGCAGCAGCACTGCCCCCGGCCCCTTGCATCCTGGCAGCACCACTGCCCCCGGCTCCTTGCATCTCGGCAGCAGCACTGCCCCGAGCCCCTTGCATCCCGGCAGCAGCACTGCCCCCAGCCCCTTGCATCCCGGCAGCAGCACTGCCCCCGACCCCTTGCATCCCGGCAGCAGCACTGCCCCCAGCCCCTTGCATCCCGGCAGCAGCACTGCCCCCAGCCCCTTGCATCCCGGCAGCAGCACTGCCCCCAGCTCCTTGCATCCCGGCAGCAGCACTGCCCCCAGCCCCTTGCATCCTGGCAGCAGCACTGCCCCCAGCCCCTTGCATCCCGGCAGCAGCACTGCCCCCAGCTCCTTGCATCCCGGCAGCAGCACTGCCCCCAGCCCCTTGCATCCCGGCAGCACCACTGCCCCCGGCCCCTTGCATCCCGGCAGCAGCACTGCCCCCAGCCCCTTGCATCCCGGCAGCAGCACTGCCCCCAGCCCCTTGCATCCCGGCAGCAGCACTGCCTCCAGCCCCTTGCATCCCGGCAGCAGCACTGCCCCCGGCCCCTTGTATCCCGGCAGCAACACTGCCCCCGGCCCCTTGCATCCCGGCAGCAGCACTGCCCCCAGCCCCTTGCATCCCGGCAGCAGCACTGCCCCCAGCCCCTTGCATCCCGGCAGCAGCACCGCCCCCAGCCCCTTGCATCCCGGCAGCAGCACTGCCCCCAGCTCCTTGCATCCCGGCAGCAGCACTGCCCCCGGCCCCTTGCATCCCGGCAGCAGCACTGCCCCCAGCTCCTTGCATCCCGGCAGCAGCACTGCCCCCAGCCCCTTGCATCCCGGCAGCAGCACTGCCCCCAGCCTTTTGCATCCCGGCAGCAGCACTGCCCCCGGCCCCTTGCATCCCGGCAGCAGCACTGCCCCCGGCTCCTTGCATCCCGGCAGCAGCACTGCCCCCAGCCCCTTGCACCCCGGCAGCAGCACTGCCCCCGGCCCCTTGCATCCCGTCAGCAGCACTGCCCCCAGCCCCTTGCATCCCGTCAGCAGCACTGCCCCCGGCCCCTTGCATCCCGGCAGCAGCAGTGCCCCCGGCTCCTTGCATCTCGGCAGCAGCACTGCCCCCAGCCCCTTGCATCCCGGCAGCAGCACTGCCCCCAGCCCCTTGCATCCCGGCAGCAGCACTGCCCCCGACCCCTTGCATCCCGGCAGCAGCACTGCCCCCAGCCTCTTGCATCCCGGCAGCAGCACTGCCCCCAGCCCCTTGCATCCCGGCAGCAGCACTGCCCCCAGCCCCTTGCATCCCGGCAGCAGCACTGCCCCCAGCTCCTTGCATCCCGGCAGCAGCACTGCCCCCAGCCCCTTGCATCCCGGCAGCAGCACTGCCCCCGGCCCCTTGCATCCCGGCAGCAGCACTGCCCCCAGCCCCTTGCATCCCGGCAGCAGCACTGCCCCCGGCCCCTTGCATCCCGGCAGCAGCACTGCCCGCAGCTCCTTGCATCCCGGCAGCAGCACTGCCCCCAGCCCCTTGCATCCCGGCAGCAGCACTGCCCCCAGCTCCTTGCATCCCGGCAGCAGCACTGCCCCCAGCCCCTTGCATCCCGGCAGCAGCACTGCCCCCGGCCCCTTGCATCCTGGCAGCAGCACTGCCCCCAGCCCCTTGCATCCCGGCAGCAGCACTGCCCCCGGCCCCTTGCATCCCGGCAGCAGCACTGCCCCCAGCCCCTTGCACCCCGGCAGCAGCACTGCCCCCGGCCCCTTGCATCCCGGCAGCAGCACTGCCCCCGGCCCCTTGCATCCCGGCAGCAGCATTGCCCCAGGCCCCTTGCATCCCGGCAGCAGCACTGCCCCCGGCCCCTTGCATCCCGGCACCAGCACTGCCCCCGGCCCCTTGCATCCCGGCAGCAGCACTGCCCCCAGCCCCTTGCATCCCGGCAGCAGCACTGCCCCCAGCCCCTTGCATCCTGGCAACAGCACTGCCCCCAGCCCCTTGCACCCCGGCAGCAGCACTGCCCCCGGCCCCTTGCATCCCGGCAGCAGCACTGCCCCCGGCCCCTTGCATCCTGGCAGCACCACTGCCCCCGGCTCCTTGCATCTCGGCAGCAGCACTGCCCCGAGCCCCTTGCATCCCGGCAGCAGCACTGCCCCCAGCCCCTTGCATCCCGGCAGCAGCACTGCCCCCGACCCCTTGCATCCCGGCAGCAGCACTGCCCCCAGCCCCTTGCATCCCGGCAGCAGCACTGCCCCCAGCCCCTTGCATCCCGGCAGCAGCACTGCCCCCAGCTCCTTGCATCCCGGCAGCAGCACTGCCCCCAGCCCCTTGCATCCTGGCAGCAGCACTGCCCCCAGCCCCTTGCATCCCGGCAGCAGCACTGCCCCCAGCTCCTTGCATCCCGGCAGCAGCACTGCCCCCAGCCCCTTGCATCCCGGCAGCACCACTGCCCCCGGCCCCTTGCATCCCGGCAGCAGCACTGCCCCCAGCCCCTTGCATCCCGGCAGCAGCACTGCCCCCAGCCCCTTGCATCCCGGCAGCAGCACTGCCTCCAGCCCCTTGCATCCCGGCAGCAGCACTGCCCCCGGCCCCTTGTATCCCGGCAGCAACACTGCCCCCGGCCCCTTGCATCCCGGCAGCAGCACTGCCCCCAGCCCCTTGCATCCCGGTAGCAGCACTGCCCCCAGCCCCTTGCATCCCGGCAGCAGCACTGCCCCCAGCCCCTTGCATCCCGGCAGCAGCACCGCCCCCAGCCCCTTGCATCCCGGCAGCAGCACTGCCCCCAGCTCCTTGCATCCCGGCAGCAGCACTGCCCCCGGCCCCTTGCATCCCGGCAGCAGCACTGCCCCCAGCTCCTTGCATCCCGGCAGCAGCACTGCCCCCAGCCCCTTGCATCCCGGCAGCAGCACTGCCCCCAGCCTTTTGCATCCCGGCAGCAGCACTGCCCCCGGCCCCTTGCATCCCGGCAGCAGCACTGCCCCCGGCTCCTTGCATCCCGGCAGCAGCACTGCCCCCAGCCCCTTGCACCCCGGCAGCAGCACTGCCCCCGGCCCCTTGCATCCCGTCAGCAGCACTGCCCCCAGCCCCTTGCATCCCGTCAGCAGCACTGCCCCCGGCCCCTTGCATCCCGGCAGCAGCAGTGCCCCCGGCTCCTTGCATCTCGGCAGCAGCACTGCCCCCAGCCCCTTGCATCCCGGCAGCAGCACTGCCCCCAGCCCCTTGCATCCCGGCAGCAGCACTGCCCCCGACCCCTTGCATCCCGGCAGCAGCACTGCCCCCAGCCTCTTGCATCCCGGCAGCAGCACTGCCCCCAGCCCCTTGCATCCCGGCAGCAGCAATGCCCCCGACCCCTTGCATCCCGGCAGCAGCACTGCCCCCAGCCCCTTGCATCCCGGCAGCAGCACTGCCCCCAGCCCCTTGCATCCCGGCAGCAGCAGTGCCCCCAGCCCCTTGCATCCCGGCAGCAGCACTGCCCCCAGCCCCTTGCATCCCGGCAGCAGCACTGCCCCCGGCCCCTTGCATCCCGGCAGCAGCACTGCCCGCAGCTCCTTGCATCCCGGCAGCAGCACTGCCCCCAGCCCCTTGCATCCCGGCAGCAGCACTGCCCCCAGCTCCTTGCATCCCGGCAGCAGCACTGCCCCCAGCCCCTTGCATCCCGGCAGCAGCACTGCCCCCGGCCCCTTGCATCCCGGCAGCAGCACTGCCCCCAGCCCCTTGCATCCCGGCAGCAGCACTGCCCCCGGCCCCTTGCATCCCGGCAGCAGCACTGCCCCCAGCCCCTTGCACCCCGGCAGCAGCACTGCCCCCGGCCCCTTGCATCCCGGCAGCAGCACTGCCCCCGGCCCCTTGCATCCCGGCAGCAGCATTGCCCCAGGCCCCTTGCATCCCGGCAGCAGCACTGCCCCCGGCCCCTTGCATCCCGGCACCAGCACTGCCCCCGGCCCCTTGCATCCCGGCAGCAGCACTGCCCCCGGCTCCTTGCATCCCGGCAGCAGCACTGCCCCCGGCCCCTTGCATCCTGGCAGAAGCACTGCCCCCAGCCCCTTGCATCCCGGCAGCAGCACTGCCCCCGGCCCCTTGCATCCCGGCAGCAGCACTGCCCCCGGCCCCTTGCATCCCGGCAGCAGCACTGCCCCCGGCCCCTTGCATCCCAGTGCAGCACTGCCCCCAGCCCCTTGCATCCCGGCAGCAGCAATGCCCCCGGCCCCTTGCATCCCGGCAGCAGCACTTCCCCCGGCCCCTTGCATCCCGGCAGCAGCATTGCCCCAGGCCCCTTGCATCCCGGCACCAGCACTGCCCCCGGCCCCTTGCACCCCGGCAGCAGCACTGCCCCCGGCCCCTTGCATCCCGGCAGCAGCACTGCCCCCAGCCCCTTGCACCCCGGCAGCAGCACTGCCCCCGGCTCCTTGCATCCCGGCAGCAGCACTGCCCCCAGCCCCTTGCATCCCGGCAGCAGCACTGCCCCCGGCCCCTTGCATCCCGGCAGCAGCACTGCCCCCAGCCCCTTGCATCCCGGCAGCAGCACTGCCCCCAGCCCCTTGCATCCCGGCGGCAGCACTGCCCCCGGCTCCTTGCATCTCGGCAGCAGCACTGCCCCCAGCCCCTTGCATCCCGGCAGCAGCACTGCCCCCAGCCCCTTGCATCCCGGCAGCAGCACTGCCCCCAGCCCCTTGCATCCCGGCAGCAGCACTGCCCCCAGCTCCTTGCATCCCGGCAGCAGCACTGCCCCCAGTCCCTTGCATCCCGGCAGCAGCACTACCCCCAGCCCCTTGCATCCCGGCAGCAGCACTGCCCCCAGCTCCTTGCATCCCGGCAGCAGCAGTGCCCCTAGCCCCTTGCATCCCGGCAGCAGCACTGCCCCCGGCTCCTTGCATCCCGGCAGCAGCACTGCCCCCAGCCCCTTGCATCGGCAGCAGCACTGCCCCCAGCCCCTTGCATCCCGTCAGCAGCACTGCCCCCGGCCCCTTGCATCCCGGCAGCAGCAATGCCCCCGGCTCCTTGCATCTCGGCAGCAGCACTGCCCCCAGCCCCTTGCATCCCGGCAGCAGCACTGTCCCCAGCCCCTTGCATCCCGGCAGCAGCACTGCCCCTGACCCCTTGCCTCCCGGCAGCAGCACTGCCCCCAGCCCCTTGCATCCCGGCAGCACCACTGCCCCCAGCCCCTTGCATCCCGGCAGCAGCATTCCCCCGACCCCTTGCATCCCGGCAGCAACACTGCCCCCAGCCCCTTGCATCCCGGCAGCAGCACTGCCCCCAGCCTCTTGCATCCCGGCAGCAGCACTGCCCCCAGCCCCTTGCATCCCGGCAGCAGCACTGCCCCCAGCTCCTTGCATCCCGGCAGCAGCACTGCCCCCAGCCCCTTGCATCCCGGCAGCAGCACTGCCCCCAGCCCCTTTCATCCCGGCAGCGGCACTGCCCCCGGCCCCTTGCATCCCGGCAGCAGCACTGCCCGCAGCTCCTTGCATCCCGGCAGCAGCACTGCCCCCAGCCCCTTGCATCCCGGCAGCAGCACTGCCCCCAGCCCCTTGCATCCCGGCAGCAGCACTGCCCCCAGGCCCTTGCATCTCGGCAGCAGCTCTGCCCCCAGCCCCTTGCATCCCGGCAGCAGCACTGACCCCAGCCCCTTGCATCCCGGCAGCAGCACTGCCCCCAGCCCCTTGCATCCCGGCAGCAGCACTGCCCCCAGCTCCTTGCATCCCGGCAGCAGCACTGCCCCCAGCCCCTTGCATCCCGGCAGCAGCACTACCCCCAGCCCCTTGCATCCCGGCAGCAGCACTGCCCCCAGCTCCTTGCATCCCGGCAGCAGCAGTGCCCCCAGCCCCTTGCATCCCGGCAGCAGCACTGCCCCCGGCTCCTTGCATCCCGGCAGCAGCACTGCCCCCAACCCCTTGCATCCCGGCAGCAGCACTGCCCCCGGCCCCTTGCATCGGCAGCAGCACTGCCCCCAGCCCCTTGCATCCCGTCAGCAGCACTGCCCCCGGCCCCTTGCATCCCGGCAGCAGCAGTGCCCCCGGCTCCTTGCATCTCGGCAGCAACACTGCCCCCAGCCCCTTGCATCCCGGCAGCAGCACTGCCCCCAGCCCCTTGCATCCCGGCAGCAGCACTGCCCCCGACCCCTTGCCTCCCGGCAGCAGCACTGCCCCCAGCCCCTTGCATCCCGGCAGCAGCACTGCCCCCAGCCCCTTGCATTCCGGCAGCAGCATTCCCCCGACCCCTTGCATCCCGGCAGCAAAACTGCCCCCAGCCCCTTACATCCCGGCAGCAGCACTGCCCCCAGCCTCTTGCATCCCGGCAGCAGCACTGCCCCCAGCCCCTTGCATCCCGGCAGCAGCACTGCCCCCAGCTCCTTGCATCCCGGCAGCAGCACTGCCCCCAGCCCCTTGCATCCCGGCAGCAGCACTGCCCCCAGCCCCTTGCATCCCGGCAGCAGCACTGCCCCCGGCCCCTTGCATCCCGGCAGCAGCACTGCCCGCAGCTCCTTGCATCCCGGCAGCAGCACTGCCCCCAGCCCCTTGCATCCCGGCAGCAGCACTGCCCCCAGCCCCTTGCATCCCGGTAGCAGCACTGCCCCCAGCTCCTTGCATCCCGGCAGCAGCACTGCCCCCAGCCCCTTGCATCCCGGCAGCAGCACTGCCCCCGGCCCCTTGCATCCCGGCAGCAGCACTGCCCCCGGCCCCTTGCATCCCGGCAGCAGCACTGCCCCCGGCCCCTTGCATCCCGGCTGCAGCACTGCCCCCGGCCCCTTGCATCCCGGCAGCAGCACTGCCCCCGGCCCCTTGCATCCCGGCAGCAGCACTGGCCCCAGCCCCTTGCATCCCGGCAGCAGCACTGCCCCCGGCCCCTTGCATCCCGGCAGCAGCACTGCCCCCGGCCCCTTGCATCCCGGCAGCAGCACTGCCCCCGGCCCCTTGCATCCCGGCAGCAGCACTGCCCCCAGCCCCTTGCATCCCGGCAGCAGCAATGCCCCCGGCCCCTTGCATCCCGGCAGCAGCACTGCCCCCGGCCCCTTGTATCCCGGCTGCAGCACTGCCCCCGGCCCCTTGCATCCCGGCAGCAGCACTGCCCCCGGCCCCTTGCATCCCGGCAGCAGCACTGGCCCCAGCCCCTTGCATCCCGGCAGCAGCACTGCCCCCGGCCCCTTGCATCCCGGCAGCAGCACTGCCCCCGGCCCCTTGCATCCCGGCAGCAGCACTGCCCCCGGCCCCTTGCATCCCGGCAGCAGCACTGCCCCCAGCCCCTTGCATCCCGGCAGCAGCAATGCCCCCGGCCCCTTGCATCCCGGCAGCAGCACTGCCCGCAGCTCCTTGCATCCCGGCAGCAGCACTGCCCCCAGCCCCTTGCATCCCGGCAGCAGCACTGCCCCCGGCCCCTTGCATCCCGGCAGCAGCACTGCCCCCGGCCCCTTGCATCCCGGCAGCAGCACTGCCCCCGGCCCCTTGCATCCCGGCAGCACCATTGCCCCAGGCCCCTTGCATCCCGGCAGCAGCACTGCCCCCGGCCCCTTGCATCCCGGCAGCAGCACTGCCCCCGGCCCCTTGCATCCCGGCAGCAGCACTGCCCCCGGGTCCTTGCATCCCGGCAGCAGCACTGCCCCCGGCCCCTTGCATCCCGGCAGCAGCACTGCCCCCAGCCCCTTGCATCCCGGCAGCAGCACTGCCCCCGGCCCCTTGCATCCCGGCAGCAGTATTGCCCCAGGCCCCTTGCATCCCGGCAGCAGCACTGCCCCCGGCCCCTTGCATCCCGGCAACAGCACTGCCCCCGGCCCCTTGCATCCCGGCAGCAGCACTGCCCCCAGCCCCTTGCACCCCGGCAGCAGCACTGCCCCCGGCCCCTTGCATCCCGGCAGCAGCACTGCCCCCAGCCCCTTGCATCCCGGCAGCAGCACTGCCATCGGCCCCTTGCATCCCGGCAGCAGCACTGCCCACAGCCCCTTGCATCCCGTCAGCAGCACTGCCCCCGGCCCCTTGCATCCCGGCAGCAGCACTGCCCCCGGCTCCTTGCATCTCGGCAGCAGCACTGCCCCAAGCCCCTTGCATCCCGGCAGCAGCACTGCCCCCAGCCCCTTGCATCCCGGCAGCAGCACTGCCCCCGACCCCTTGCATCCCGGCAGCAGCACTGCCCCTAGCCCCTTGCATCCCGGCAGCAGCACTGCCCCCAGCCTCTTGCATCCCGGCAGCAGCACTGCCCCCAGCCCCTTGCATCCCGGCAGCAGCACTGCCCCCGACCCCTTGCATCCCGGCAGCAGCACTGCCCCCAGCCCCTTGCATCCCGGCAGCAGCACTGCCCCCAGCCTCTTGCATCCCGGCAGCAGCACTGCCCCCGACCCCTTGCATCCCGGCAGCAGCACTGCCCCCAGCCCCTTGCATCCCGGCAGCAGCACTGCCCCCAGCTCCTTGCATCCCGGCAGCAGCACTGCCCCCAGCCCCTTGCATCCCGGCAGCAGCACTGCCCCCAGCCCCTTGCATCCCGGCAGCAGCACTGCCCCCGGCCCCTTGCATCCCGGCAGCAGCACTGCCCCCAGCCCCTTGCATCCCGGCAGCAGCACTGCCCCCAGCCTCTTGCATCCCGGCAGCAGCACTGCCCCCGACCCCTTGCATCCCGGCAGCAGCACTGCCCCCAGCCCCTTGCATCCCGGCAGCAGCACTGCCCCCAGCTCCTTGCATCCCGGCAGCAGCACTGCCCCCAGCCCCTTGCATCCCGGCAGCAGCACTGCCCCCAGCCCCTTGCATCCCGGCAGCAGCACTGCCCCCGACCCCTTGCATCCCGGCAGCAGCACTGCCCCTAGCCCCTTGCATCCCGGCAGCAGCACTGCCCCCAGCCTCTTGCATCCCGGCAGCAGCACTGCCCCCAGCCCCTTGCATCCCGGCAGCAGCACTGCCCCCGACCCCTTGCATCCCGGCAGCAGCACTGCCCCCAGCCCCTTGCATCCCGGCAGCAGCACTGCCCCAAGCCTCTTGCATCCCGGCAGCAGCACTGCCCCCGACCCCTTGCATCCCGGCAGCAGCACTGCCCCCAGCCCCTTGCATCCCGGCAGCAGCACTGCCCCCAGCTCCTTGCATCCCGGCAGCAGCACTGCCCCCAGCCCCTTGCATCCCGGCAGCAGCACTGCCCCCAGCCCCTTGCATCCCGGCAGCAGCACTGCCCCCGGCCCCTTGCACCCCGGCAGCAGCACTGCCCCCAGCTCCTTGCATCCTGGCAGCAGCACTGCCCCCAGCCCCTTGCATCCCGGCAGCAGCACTGCCCCCGGCCCCTTGCATCCCGGCAGCAGCACTGCCCCCGGCCCCTTGCATCCCGGCAGCAGCACTGCCCCCGGCCCCTTGCATCCCGGCAGCAGCACTGCCCCCAGCCCCTTGCATCCCGGCAGCAGCACTGCCCCCGACCCCTTGCATCCTGGCAGCAGCACTGCCCCCAGCCCCTTGCATCCCGGCAACAGCACTGCCCCCAGCCCCTTGCATCCCGGCAGCAGCACTGCCCCCAGCTCCTTGCATCCCGGCAGCAGCACTGCCCCCAGCCCCTTGCATCCCGGCAGCAGCAGTGCCCCCAGCCCCTTGCATCCCGGCAGCAGCACTGCCCCCAGCCTCTTGCATCCCGGCAGCAGCACTGCCCCCAGCCCCTTGCATCCCGGCAGCAGCACTGCCCCCAGCCCCTTGCATCCCGGCAGCAGCATTGCCCCAGGCCCCCTGCATCCCGGCAGCAGCACTGCCCCCGGCCCCTTGCATCCCGGCAACAGCACTGCCCCCAGCCCCTTGCATCCCGGCAGCAGCACTGCCCCCAGCCCCTTGCACTCCGGCAGCAGCACTGCCCCCGGCTCCTTGCATCCCGGCAGCAGCACTGCCCCCAGCCCCTTGCATCCCGGCAGCAGCACTGCCCCCGGCCCCTTGCATCCCGGCAGCAGCACTGCCCCCAGCCCCTTGCATCCCGGCAGCAGCACTGCCCCCGGCTCCTTGCATCTAGGCAGCAGCACTGCCCCCAGCCCCTTGCATCATGCAGCAGCACAGCCCCCAGCCCCTTGCATCCCGGCAGCAGCACTGCCCCCGACCCCTTGCATCCCGGCAGCAGCACTGCCCCTAGCCCCTTGCATCCCGGCAGCAGCACTGCCCCCAGCCTCTTGCATCCCGGCAGCAGCACTGCCCCCAGCCCCTTGCATCCCGGCAGCAGCACTGCCCCCGACCCCTTGCATCCCGGCAGCAGCACTGCCCCCAGCCCCTTGCATCCCGGCAGCAGCACTGCCCCCAGCCTCTTGCATCCCGGCAGCAGCACTGCCCCCAGCCCCTTGCATCCCGGCAGCAGCACTGCCCCCAGCCTCTTGCATCCCGGCAGCAGCACTGCCCCCAGCCCCTTGCATCCCGGCAGCAGCAGTGCCCCCAGCTCCTTGCATCCCGGCAGCAGCACTGCCCCCAGCCCCTTGCATCCCGGCAGCAGCAGTGCCCCCAGCCCCTTGCATCCCGGCAGCAGCACTGCCCCCAGCCTCTTGCATCCCGGCAGCAGCAGTGCCCCCAGCCCCTTGCATCCCGGCAGCAGCACTGCCCCCGGCCCCTTGCATCCCGGCAGCAGCACTGCCCCCGGCCCCTTGCATCCCGGCAGCAGCACTGCCCCCGGCCCCTTGCATCCCGGCAGCAGCACTGCCCCCAGCCCCTTGCATCCCGGCAGCAGCACTGCCCCCGACCCCTTGCATCCTGGCAGCAGCACTGCCCCCAGCCCCTTGCATCCCGGCAACAGCACTGCCCCCAGCCCCTTGCATCCCGGCAGCAGCACTGCCCCCAGCCCCTTGCATCCCGGCAGCAGCACTGCCCCCAGCTCCTTGCATCCCGGCAGCAGCACTGCCCCCAGCCCCTTGCATCCCGGCAGCAGCAGTGCCCCCAGCCCCTTGCATCCCGGCAGCAGCACTGCCCCCAGCCTCTTGCATCCCGGCAGCAGCACTGCCCCCAGCCCCTTGCATCCCGGCAGCAGCACTGCCCCCAGCCCCTTGCATCCCGGCAGCAGCATTGCCCCAGGCCCCCTGCATCCCGGCAGCAGCACTGCCCCCGGCCCCTTGCATCCCGGCAACAGCACTGCCCCCAGCCCCTTGCATCCCGGCAGCAGCACTGCCCCCAGCCCCTTGCACTCCGGCAGCAGCACTGCCCCCGGCTCCTTGCATCCCGGCAGCAGCACTGCCCCCAGCCCCTTGCATCCCGGCAGCAGCACTGCCCCCGGCCCCTTGCATCCCGGCAGCAGCACTGCCCCCAGCCCCTTGCATCCCGTCAGCAGCACTGCCCCCAGCCCCTTGCATCCCGGCAGCAGCACTGCCCCCGGCTCCTTGCATCTAGGCAGCAGCACTGCCCCCAGCCCCTTGCATCATGCAGCAGCACAGCCCCCAGCCCCTTGCATCCCGGCAGCAGCACTGCCCCCGACCCCTTGCATCCCGGCAGCAGCACTGCCCCTAGCCCCTTGCATCCCGGCAGCAGCACTGCCCCCAGCCTCTTGCATCCCGGCAGCAGCACTGCCCCCAGCCCCTTGCATCCCGGCAGCAGCACTGCCCCCGACCCCTTGCATCCCGGCAGCAGCACTGCCCCCAGCCCCTTGCATCCCGGCAGCAGCACTGCCCCCAGCCTCTTGCATCCCGGCAGCAGCACTGCCCCCAGCCCCTTGCATCCCGGCAGCAGCACTGCCCCCAGCCTCTTGCATCCCGGCAGCAGCACTGCCCCCAGCCCCTTGCATCCCGGCAGCAGCAGTGCCCCCAGCTCCTTGCATCCCGGCAGCAGCACTGCCCCCAGCCCCTTGCATCCCGGCAGCAGCAGTGCCCCCAGCCCCTTGCATCCCGGCAGCAGCACTGCCCCCAGCCTCTTGCATCCCGGCAGCAGCAGTGCCCCCAGCCCCTTGCATCCCGGCAGCAGCACTGCCCCCGGCCCCTTGCATCCCGGCAGCAGCACTGCCCCCAGCCCCTTGCATCCCGGCAGCAGCACTGCCCCCGACCCCTTGCATCCCGGCAGCAGCACTGCCCCCAGCCCCTTGCATCCCGGCAGCAGCACTGCCCCCAGCCTCTTGCATCCCGGCAGCAGCACTGCCCCCGGCTCCTTGCATCTCGGCAGCAGCACTGCCCCAAGCCCCTTGCATCCCGGCAGCAGCACTGCCCCCAGCCCCTTGCATCCCGGCAGCAGCACTGCCCCCGACCCCTTGCATCCCGGCAGCAGCACTGCCCCTAGCCCCTTGCATCCCGGCAGCAGCACTGCCCCCAGCCTCTTGCATCCCGGCAGCAGCACTGCCCCCAGCCCCTTGCATCCCGGCAGCAGCACTGCCCCCGACCCCTTGCATCCCGGCAGCAGCACTGCCCCCAGCCCCTTGCATCCCGGCAGCAGCACTGCCCCCAGCTCCTTGCATCCTGGCGCAGCACTGCCCCCAGCCCCTTGCATCCCGGCAGCAGCACTGCCCCCGGCCCCTTGCATCCCGGCAGCAGCACTGCCCCCGGCCCCTTGCATCCCGGCAGCAGCACTGCCCCCGGCCCCTTGCATCCCGGCAGCAGCACTGCCCCCAGCCCCTTGCATCCCGGCAGCAGCACTGCCCCCGACCCCTTGCATCCCGGCAGCAGCACTGCCCCCAGCCCCTTGCATCCCGGCAACAGCACTGCCCCCAGCCTCTTGCATCCCGGCAGCAGCACTGCCCCCAGCCCCTTGCATCCCGGCAGCAGCACTGCCCCCAGCTCCTTGCATCCCGGCAGCAGCACTGCCCCCAACCCCTTGCATCCCGGCAGCAGCAGTGCCCCCAGCCCCTTGCATCCCGGCAGCAGCACTGCCCCCAGCCTCTTGCATCCCGGCAGCAGCACTGCCCCCAGCCCCTTGCATCCCGGCAGCAGCACTGCCCCCAGCCCCTTGCATCCCGGCAGCAGCATTGCCCCAGGCCCCTTGCATCCCGGCAGCAGCACTGCCCCCGGCCCCTTGCATCCCGGCAACAGCACTGCCCCCAGCCTCTTGCATCCCGGCAGCAGCACTGCCCCCAGCCCCTTGCATCCCGGCAGCAGCACTGCCCCCAGCTCCTTGCATCCCGGCAGCAGCACTGCCCCCAGCCCCTTGCATCCCGGCAGCAGCACTGCCCCCAGCCCCTTGCATCCCGGCAGCAGCACTGCCCCCAGCCTCTTGCATCCCGGCAGCAGCACTGCCCCCAGCCCCTTGCATCCCGGCAGCAGCAGTGCCCCCAGCTCCTTGCATCCCGGCAGCAGCACTGCCCCCAGCCCCTTGCATCCCGGCAGCAGCAGTGCCCCCAGCCCCCTGCATCCCGGCAGCAGCACTGCCCCCAGCCTCTTGCATCCCGGCAGCAGCAGTGCCCCCAGCCCCTTGCATCCCGGCAGCAGCACTGCCCCCGGCCCCTTGCATCCCGGCAGCAGCACTGCCCCCAGCCCCTTGCATCCCGGCAGCAGCACTGCCCCCGACCCCTTGCATCCCGGCAGCAGCACTGCCCCCAGCCCCTTGCATCCCGGCAGCAGCACTGCCCCCAGCCTCTTGCATCCCGGCAGCAGCACTGCCCCCGGCTCCTTGCATCTCGGCAGCAGCACTGCTCCAAGCCCCTTGCATCCCGGCAGCAGCACTGCCCCCAGCCCCTTGCATCCCGGCAGCAGCACTGCCCCCGACCCCTTGCATCCCGGCAGCAGCACTGCCCCTAGCCCCTTGCATCCCGGCAGCAGCACTGCCCCCAGCCTCTTGCATCCCGGCAGCAGCACTGCCCCCAGCCCCTTGCATCCCAGCAGCAGCACTGCCCCCGACCCCTTGCATCCCGGCAGCAGCACTGCCCCCAGCCCCTTGCATCCCGGCAGCAGCACTGCCCCCAGCTCCTTGCATCCTGGCAGCAGCACTGCCCCCAGCCCCTTGCATCCCGGCAGCAGCACTGACCCGGCCCCTTGCATCCCGGCAGCAGCACTGCCCCCGGCCCCTTGCATCCCGGCAGCAGCACTGCCCCCGGCCCCTTGCATCCCGGCAGCAGCACTGCCCCCAGCCCCTTGCATCCCGGCAGCAGCACTGCCCCCGACCCCTTGCATCCCGGCAGCAGCACTGCCCCCAGCCCCTTGCATCCCGGCAACAGCACTGCCCCCAGCCTCTTGCATCCCGGCAGCAGCACTGCCCCCAGCCCCTTGCATCCCGGCAGCAGCACTGCCCCCAGCTCCTTGCATCCCGGCAGCAGCACTGCCCCCAGCCCCTTGCATCCCGGCAGCAGCAGTGCCCCCAGCCCCTTGCATCCCGGCAGCAGCACTGCCCCCAGCCCCTTGCATCCCGGCAGCAGCACTGCCCCCAGCCCCTTGCATCCCGGCAGCAGCACTGCCCCCGGCCCCTTGCATCCCGGCAACAGCACTGCCCCCTGCCCCTTGCATCCCGGCAGCAGCACTGCCCCCAGCCCCTTGCACTCCGGCAGCAGCACTGCCCCCGGCTCCTTGCATCCCGGCAGCAGCACTGCCCCCAGCCCCTTGCATCCCGGCAGCAGCACTGCCCCCGGCTCCTTGCATCCCGGCATCAGCACTGCCCCCAGCCCCTTGCATCCCGTCAGCAGCACTGCCCCCGGCCCCTTGCATCCCGGCAGCAGCACTGCCCCCGGCTCCTTGCATCTAGGCAGCAGCACTGCCCCCAGCCCCTTGCATCATGCAGCAGCACAGCCCCCAGCCCCTTGCATCCCGGCAGCAGCACTGCCCCCAGCCTCTTGCATCCCGGCAGCAGCACTGCCCCCAGCCCCTTGCATCCCAGCAGCAGCACTGCCCCCGACCCCTTGCATCCCGGCAGCAGCACTGCCCCCAGCCCCTTGCATCCCGGCAGCAGCACTGCCCCCAGCCTCTTGCATCCCGGCAGCAGCACTGCCCCCAGCCCCTTGCATCCCGGCAGCAGCACTGCCCCCAGCCTCTTGCATCCCGGCAGCAGCACTGCCCCCAGCCCCTTGCATCCCGGCAGCAGCAGTGCCCCCAGCTCCTTGCATCCCGGCAGCAGCACTGCCCCCAGCCCCTTGCATCCCGGCAGCAGCAGTGCCCCCAGCCTCTTGCATCCCGGCAGCAGCACTGCCCCCAGCCTCTTGCATCCCGGCAGCAGCAGTGCCCCCAGCCCCTTGCATCCCGGCAGCAGCACTGCCCCCGGCCCCTTGCATCCCGGCAGCAGCACTGCCCCCAGCCCCTTGCATCCCGGCAGCAGCACTGCCCCCGACCCCTTGCATCCCGGCAGCAGCACTGCCCCCAGCCCCTTGCATCCCGGCAGCAGCACTGCCCCCAGCCTCTTGCATCCCGGCAGCAGCACTGCCCCCAGCCCCTTGCATCCCGGCAGCAGCACTGCCCCCAGCTCCTTGCATCCCGGGAGCAGCACTGCCCCCAGCCCCTTGCATCCCGGCAGCAGCAGTGCCCCCAGCCCCTTGCATCCCGCTAGCAGCACTGCCCCCAGCCTCTTGCATCCCGGCAGCAGCACTGCCCCCAGCCCCTTGCATCCCGGCAGCAGCACTGCCCCCAGCCCCTTGCATCCCGGCAGCAGCATTGCCCCAGGCCCCTTGCATCCCGGCAGCAGCACTGCCCCCGGCCCCTTGCATCCCGGCAACAGCACTGCCCCCAGCCCCTTGCATCCCGGCAGCAGCACTGCCCCCAGCCCCTTGCACCCCGGCAGCAGCACTGCCCCCGGCTCCTTGCATCCCGGCAGCAGCACTGCCCCCAGCCCCTTGCATCCCGGCAGCAGCAGTGCCCCCGGCCCCTTGCATCCCGGCAGCAGCACTGCCCCCAGCCCCTTGCATCCCGTCAGCAGCACTGCCCCCGGCCCCTTGCATCCCGGCAGCAGCACTGCCCCCGGCTCCTTGCATCCCGGCAGCAGCACTGCCCCCGACCCCTTGCATCCCGGCAGCAGCACTGCCCCCAGCCCCTTGCATCCCGGCAGCAGCGCTGCCCCCAGCCCCTTGCACCCCGGCAGCAGCACTGCCCCCGGCTCCTTGCATCCCGGCAGCAGCACTGCCCCCAGCCCCTTGCATCCCGGCAGCAGCACTGCCCCCAGCCCCTTGCATCCCGGCAGCAGCACTGCCCCCAGCCCCTTGCATCCCGTCAGCAGCACTGCCCCCGGCCCCTTGCATCCCGGCAGCAGCACTGCCCGCGGCTCCTTGCATCTAGGCAGCAGCACTGCCCCCAGCCCCTTGCATCCCGGCAGCAGCGCTGCCCCCAGCCCCTTGCACCCCGGCAGCAGCACTGCCCCCGGCTCCTTGCATCCCGGCAGCAGCACTGCCCCCAGCCCCTTGCATCCCGGCAGCAGCACTGCCCCCAGCCCCTTGCATCCCGGCAGCAGCACTGCCCCCAGCCCCTTGCATCCCGTCAGCAGCACTGCCCCCGGCCCCTTGCATCCCGGCAGCAGCACTGCCCGCGGCTCCTTGCATCTCGGCAGCAGCACTGCCCCCGGCCCCTTGCACCCCGGCAGCAGCACTGCCCCCGGCCCCTTGCACCCCGGCAGCAGCACTGCCCCCAGCTCCTTGCATCCCGGCAGCAGCACTGCCCCCAGCCCCTTGCATCCCGGCAGCAGCACTGCCCCCAGCCCCTTGCATCCCGGCAGCAGCACTACCCCCATCTCCTTGCATCCCGGCAGCAGCACTGCCCCCAGCCCCTTGCATCCCGGCAGCAGCACTGCCCCCAGCCCCTTGCATCCCGGCAGCAGCACTGCCCCCGGCCCCTTGCACCCCGGCAGCAGCACTGCCCCCAGCTCCTTGCATCCCGGCAGCAGCACTGCCCCCAGCCCCTTGCATCCCGGCAGCAGCACTGCCCCCGGCCCCTTGCATCCCGGCAGCAGCACTGCCCCCGGCCCCTTGCATCCCGGCAGCAGCACTGCCCCCAGCTCCTTGCATCCCGGCAGCGGCACTGCCCCCAGCCCCTTGCATCCCGGCAGCAGCACTGCCCCCGGCCCCTTGCATCCTGGCAGCAGCACTGCCCCCGGCCCCTTGCATCCCGGCAGCAGCACTGCCCCCGGCCCCTTGCATCCCGGCAGCAGCACTGCCCCAGCCCCTTGCATCCCGGCAGCAGCACTGCCCCCAGCCTCTTGCATCCCGGCAGCAGCACTGCCCCCAGCCCCTTGCATCCCGGCAGCAGCACTGCCCCCGGCCCCTTGCATCCCGGCAGCAGCACTGCCCCCGGCCCCTTGCATCCCGGCAGCAGCACTGCCCCAGCCCCTTGCATCCCGGCAGCAGCACTGCCCCCAGCCTCTTGCATCCCGGCAGCAGCACTGCCCCCAGCCCCTTGCATCCCGGCAGCAGCACTGCCCCCAGCTCCTTGCATCCCGGCAGCAGCACTGCCCCTAGCCCCTTGCATCCCGGCAGCAGCACTGCCCCCAGCCCCTTGCATCCCGGCAGCAGCACTGCCCCCGGCCCCTTGCACCCCGGCAGCAGCACTGCCCCCGGCCCCTTGCACCCCGGCAGCAGCACTGCCCCCAGCTCCTTGCATCCCGGCAGCAGCACTGCCCCCAGCCCCTTGCATCCCGGCAGCAGCACTGCCCCCAGCCCCTTGCATCCCGGCAGCAGCACTACCCCCATCTCCTTGCATCCCGGCAGCAGCACTGCCCCCAGCCCCTTGCATCCCGGCAGCAGCACTGCCCCCAGCCCCTTGCATCCCGGCAGCAGCACTGCCCCCGGCCCCTTGCACCCCGGCAGCAGCACTGCCCCCAGCTCCTTGCATCCCGGCAGCAGCACTGCCCCCAGCCCCTTGCATCCCGGCAGCAGCACTGCCCCCGGCCCCTTGCATCCCGGCAGCAGCACTGCCCCCGGCCCCTTGCATCCCGGCAGCAGCACTGCCCCAGCCCCTTGCATCCCGGCAGCAGCACTGCCCCCAGCCTCTTGCATCCCGGCAGCAGCACTGCCCCCAGCCCCTTGCATCCCGGCAGCAGCACTGCCCCCAGCTCCTTGCATCCCGGCAGCAGCACTGCCCCTAGCCCCTTGCATCCCGGCAGCAGCACTGCCCCCAGCCCCTTGCATCCCGGCAGCAGCACTGCCCCCGGCCCCTTGCACCCCGGCAGCAGCACTACCCCCAGCTCCTTGCATCCCGGCAGCAGCACTGCCCCCAGCCCCTTGCATCCCGGCAGCAGCACTGCCCCCGGCTCCTTGCATCCCGGCAGCAGCACTGCCCCCAGCCCCTTGCATCCCGGCAGCAGCACTGCCCCCGGCCCCTTGCATCGGCAGCAGCACTGCCCCCAGCCCCTTGCATCCCGTCAGCAGCACTGCCCCCGGCCCCTGGCATCCCGGCAGCAGCAGTGCCCCCGGCTCCTTGCATCTCGGCAGCAGCACTGCCCCCAGCCCCTTGCATCCCGGCAGCAGCACTGCCCCCAGCCCCTTGCATCCCGGCAGCAGCACTGCCCCCGACCCCTTGCATCCCGGCAGCAGCACTGCCCCCAGCCCCTTGCATCCCGGCAGCAGCACTGCCCCCAGCCCCTTGCATCCCGGCAGCAGCATTCCCCCGACCCCTTGCATCCCGGCAGCAGCACTGCCCCCAGCCCCTTGCATCCCGGCAGCAGCACTGCCCCCAGCCTCTTGCATCCCGGCAGCAGCACTGCCCCCAGCCCCTTGCATCCCGGCAGCAGCACTGCCCCCAGCCCCTTGCATCCCGGCAGCAGCACTGCCCCCGGCCCCTTGCATCCCGGCAGCAGCACTGCCCCCAGCCCCTTGCATCCCGGCAGCAGCACTGCCCCCGGCCCCTTGCACCCCGGCAGCAGCACTGCCCCCAGCCCCTTGCATCCCGGCAGCAGCACTGCCCCCAGCCTCTCGCATCCCGGCAGCAGCACTGCCACCAGCCCCTTGCATCCGGGCAGCAGCACTGCCCCCAGCCTCTTGCATCCCGGCAGCAGCACTGCCCCCACCCCCTTGCATCCCGGCAGCAGCACTGCCCCCAGCCCCTTGCATCCCGGCAGCAGCACTGCCCCCAGCCCCTTGCATCCCGGCAGCAGCACTGCCCCCGGCCCCTTGCACCCCGGCAGCAGCACTGCCCCCAGCCCCTTGCATCCCGGCAGCAGCACTGCCCCCAGCCCTTTGCATCCCGGCAGCAGCACTGCCCCCGGCCCCTTGCATCCCGGCAGCAGCACTGCCCGCAGCTCCTTGCATCCCGGCAGCAGCACTGCCCCCAGCCCCTTGCATCCCGGCAGCAGCACTGCCCCCAGCCCCTTGCATCCCGGCAGCAGCGCTGCCCCCAGCTCCTTGCATCCTGGCAGCAGCACTGCCCCCAGCCCCTTGCATCCCGGCAGCAGCACTGCCCCCGGCCCCTTGCATCCCGGCAGCAGCACTGCCCCCGGCCCCTTGCATCCCGGCAGCAGCACTGCCCCCGGCCCCTTGCATCCCGGCAGCAGCACTGCCCCCGGCCCCTTGCATCCCGGCAGCAGCATTGCCCCAGGCCCCTTGCATCCCGGCAGCAGCACTGCCCCCGGCCCCTTGCATCCCGGCAGCAGCACTGCCCCCGGCCCCTTGCATCCCAGCAGCAGCACTGCCCCCGGCTCCTTGCATCCCGGCAGCAGCACTGCCCCCGGCCCCTTGCATCCCGGCATCAGCACTGCCCCCAGCACCTTGCATCCCGGCAGCAGCACTGCCCCCGGCCCCTTGCATCCCGGTAGCAGCACTGCCCCCGGCCCCTTGCATCCCGGCAGCAGCACTGCCCCCAGCCCCTTGCATCCCGGCAGCAGCAATGCCCCAGGCCCCTTGCATCCCGGTAGCAGCACTGCCCCCGGCCCCTTGCATCCCGGCAGCAGCACTGCCCCCAGCCCCTTGCATCCCGGCAGCAGCACTGCCCCCGGCCCCTTGCACCCCGGCAGCAGCACTGCCCCCAGCCCCTTGCATCCCGGCAGCAGCACTGCCCCCAGCCTCTTGCATCCCGGCAGCAGCACTGCCACCAGCCCCTTGCATCCGGGCAGCAGCACTGCCCCCAGCCTCTTGCATCCCGGCAGCAGCACTGCCCCCAGCCCCTTGCATCCCGGCAGCAGCACTGCCCCCAGCCCCTTGCATCCCGGCAGCAGCACTGCCCCCAGCCCCTTGCATCCCGGCAGCAGCACTGCCCCCGGCCCCTTGCACCCCGGCAGCAGCACTGCCCCCAGCCCCTTGCATCCCGGCAGCAGCACTGCCCCCAGCCCTTTGCATCCCGGCAGCAGCACTGCCCCCGGCCCCTTGCATCCCGGCAGCAGCACTGCCCGCAGCTCCTTGCATCCCGGCAGCAGCACTGCCCCCAGGCCCTTGCATCCCGGCAGCACCACTGCCCCCAGCCCCTTGCATCCCGGCAGCAGCATTGCCCCAGGCCCCTTGCATCCCGGCAGCAGCACTGCCCCCGGCCCCTTGCATCCCGGCAGCAGCACTGCCCCCGGCCCCTTGGATCCCGGCAGCAGCACTGCCCCCGGCTCCTTGCATCCCGGCAGCAGCACTGCCCCCGGCCCCTTGCATCCCGGCAGCAGCACTGCCCCCAGCCCCTTGCATCCCGGCAGCAGCACTCCCCCCGGCCCCTTGCATCCCGGTAGCAGCACTGCCCCCGGCCCCTTGCATCCCGGCAGCAGCACTGCCCCCAGCCCCTTGCATCCCGGCAGCAGCAATGACCCCGGCCCCTTGCATCCCGGCAGCAGCACTCCCCCCGGCCCCTTGCATCCCGGCAGCAGCACTGCCCCCGGCCCCTTGCATCCCGGCAACAGCACTGCCCCCGGCCCCTTGCATCCCGGCAGCAGCACTGCCCCCGGCTCCTTGCATCCCGGCAGCAGCACTGCCCCCAGCCCCTTGCATCCCGGCAGCAGCACTGCCCCCGGCCCCTTGCATCCCGGCAGCAGCACTGCCCCCGGCCCCTTGCATCCCGGCAGCAGCACTGCCCCCGGCTCCTTGCATCTCGGCAGCAGCACTGCCCCCAGCCCCTTGCATCCCGGCAGCAGCACTGCCCCCAGCCTCTTGCATCCCGGCAGCAGCACTGCCACCAGCCCCTTGCATCCGGGCAGCAGCACTGCCCCCAGCCTCTTGCATCCCGGCAGCAGCACTGCCCCCAGCCCCTTGCATCCCGGCAGCAGCACTGCCCCCAGCCCCTTGCATCCCGGCAGCAGCACTGCCCCCAGCCCCTTGCATCCCGGCAGCAGCACTGCCCCCGGCCCCTTGCACCCCGGCAGCAGCACTGCCCCCAGCCCCTTGCATCCCGGCAGCAGCACTGCCCCCAGCCCTTTGCATCCCGGCAGCAGCACTGCCCCCGGCCCCTTGCATCCCGGCAGCAGCACTGCCTCCGGCTCCTTGCATCTCGGCAGCAGCACTGCCCTCAGCCCCTTGCATCCCGGCAGCAGCACTGCCCCCAGCCTCTTGCATCCCGGCAGCAGCACTGCCACCAGCCCCTTGCATCCGGGCAGCAGCACTGCCCCCAGCCTCTTGCATCCCGGCAGCAGCACTGCCCCCAGCCCCTTGCATCCCGGCAGCAGCACTGCCCCCAGCCCCTTGCATCCCGGCAGCAGCACTGCCCCCAGCCCCTTGCATCCCGGCGGCAGCACTGCCCCCGGCCCCTTGCACCCCGGCAGCAGCACTGCCCCCAGCCCCTTGCATCCCGGCAGCAGCACTGCCCCCAGCCCTTTGCATCCCGGCAGCAGCACTGCCCCCGGCCCCTTGCATCCCGGCAGCAGCACTGCCCGCAGCTCCTTGCATCCCGGCAGCAGCACTGCCCCCAGGCCCTTGCATCCCGGCAGCACCACTGCCCCCAGCCCCTTGCATCCCGGCAGCAGCGCTGCCCCCAGCCCCTTGCATCCCGGCAGCAGCACTGCCCCCAGCCCCTTGCATCCCGGCAGCAGCACTGCCCCCGGCCCCTTGCATCCCGGCAGCAGCACTGCCCCCAGCCCCTTGCATCCCGGCAGCAGCACTGCCCCTGGCCCCTTGCATCCCGGCAGCAGCACTGCCCCCGGCCCCTTGCATCCCGGCAGCAGCATTGCCCCAGGCCCCTTGCATCCCGGCAGCAGCACTGCCCCCAGCCCCTTGCATCCCGGCAGCAGCACTGCCCCCGGCCCCTTGCATCCCGGCAGCAGCACTGCCCCCAGCCCCTTGCATCCCGGCAGCAGCACTGCCCCCGGCCCCTTGCATCCCGGCAGCAGCACTGCCCCCGGCGCCTTGCATCCCGGCAGCAGCACTGCCCCCGGCCCCTTGCATCCCGGCAGCAGCACTGCCCCCAGCCCCTTGCATCCCGGCAGCAGCACTGCCCCCGGCCCCTTGCATCCCGGCAGCAGCACTGCCCCCGGCCCCTTGCATCCCGGCAGCAGCACTGCCCCCGGCCCCTTGCATCCCGGCAGCAGCACTGCCCCCAGCCCCTTGCATCCCGGCAGCAGCACTGCCCCCGGCCCCTTGCATCCCGGCAGCAGCACCGTGCGGTTCCGGGTCGGCCGCAAACATCGACTGCAAGCAACAAGTCCCAAGAGCCTCATGGTAGCTGGCTACAACGTCAGAGGCAGAGATGACATGCAAATCAGACCCACGGCGCTGGAGAAGCAGATGCATTGGCTGCAGGGTAAGATCCTGCCATTGCCCCCAACTCTCCAAACCTGCAACGTAAAGAGTGGTCAGTGCAAACAGGAGAGCGCGTTGCGAACCGTGCAGGCGGCCGTTGTATCTGTGAATGTGCGTGCCCTTTGTTTTGGGCCCCCCCTCTCGGTCTCGTTTTCCCCCATTTTGCACCAAGGACAACTCTCAAAACATTGGAGCGCCACTGTGTCCAGCACCAACACGTATGCGCGCATGTGATCCTGTTACGCTCCTCTCCCTTTGTATGTAGGGGCCTATGTGCACCAGACAGCTGATGTAGAGTGCGGGGACCTGAGAGGCCATGTGCATCCTGTTGGTGCAGTGTGCCTCACGAATGCAGGCAACTGCATCCTGGTGCTGCCATTGTGGTACGTGAATGCGCGGGGACAACAACGTGGGCGCCTCTGGTGCAGGGGCTGCCAGCTGCAGCCGTGTTCACGGTGCCACGCACGGGGGCCGGCTCCGCTGGTCCTTGGCCACCAAGCCCCCCGGACCGCCTCGGGGGGCTCCAGCCAACAACGATTTGCCAACAGCACTGGCCTTTGGAGTCCACAGGCATCCAAGGCGCCGGCGCAGGCGGGCACAGGGAGCATGGCCTGATGGGCAGGGAAGCGGGGCGGAGGAGCGTGAGCACCTCCGGCACGGCACGGCCGAGTGGCGCAGCCAAAAGAAAACGTTCGTGTACCTACAATTGGCCTCAAATTTGAGCTCTGTTGTCTTGTGCCGCATCTGCTGGCCCAGCTAAAGGAGCTACCAGTGCATCTGGTGCCACGGCTATGGGCTCTGGCTCACAATGCATGCAACAACCCCCGTGGGCGTGGAAACGCACGGGGATTGGCCCCTGCAGCGGAAGCGAGCACTGGCCGTTGTGGCTGAAGCATCCGATGCAGCTACTGGCCCTTACCTGTGGTACCGACTGCCAGTAACAGGTCCGGCAGCGATGGCACATGATGCAAGCACCAACCCAGCCCCAACCTTCCAAACCCACTCATGAAGGGGCCCAATGACACAGCGGCCGGTGTGCTCGCAGTGCATCCCCCCCAGCCCCCCCCCCCCCTTCGCCAACCCCTCCACCCCCAACTCCACCCCCAACTCCACCCCCAACTCCACCCCCAACTCCACCCCACCTCCCGGGTTGGGTTCGGAGGGACGAAGCACGGGTTGTGCCACGCCGAGTCCGGGACACATGCCTGAGACTCAAGTGCAAGGGAGCCGGGGGGGTACCAAGTCACTGACCACGTAACTGTCCTGCGGTGCCTGCGCACCGAGTACTGACTGTGTGCCGAGGCAAACCACCGCCACCACGTCCCAACTCATGTGAAGCACCCGTCGCGGCGCCCATTGGAGCACACCTGAAGCCCCCAGGCTCTCCACACACAAGGGGGTGTCCGGAGGCGCGAGCGTCGCCACCACCACCGCCCCCTCCGGCAATGGGGCGTCCAGCCCCGAGCACAGCCGCCGTCCCAACTCCGTCCCCAGCCCCAGACAGCGGCACTCCCCCCGGGCATCGGCACTGGCACCGGCCGCGAGGCCCAACGCGGATGCCGGTCCCGGGGCCACATGTTCACAAAGCGCAGCGAAGTCGGTGCAGCGAAGCCTCCGTCGCTTGTTGGGCACGTGGGGCAGTAGCGCGGGGACTCCCTCCGGGATCAGCCTCACGCCCCGGCCCGGGTGCGGCTGCGGGGCCGGGGAGGGCGCAGGTGCGGCCCCAGGGGCACAGAGGTGCGCCACAGTGATGCCGGCCTGGACAACGCGCAGGGCGGGCCATGCGCCGAGCGCCGAGCCCAGGTCCGCCGACACAAACTGCAGCGCCGTCGGTTGCGGTGGTGCTGGTCGGCCTTTCCCCTTGCGCTTTCCTGACTTGGAGCCTGGTGGACATGCAGGAACCCCCGAGCTCCAAAATGGGGGGGGGGGGGGAGGATGGGCTGTGGGGGGGGGGGGGGAAGGGGGTGGAGGATGGGCTGTGGGGGGGGTGGAGGATGGGCTGTGGGGGGGGGGGGAGGATGGGCTGTGGGGGGAGGGGGGAAGGGGGGGGAGGATGGGCTGTGGGGGGGGGGGAAGGGGGTGGAGGATGGGCTGTGGGGGGGGGGGGGAGGATGGGCTGTGGGGGGGGGGGAAGGGGGTGGAGGATGGGCTGTGGGGGGGGGGGGGAGGATGGGCTGTGGGGGGGGGATGGGCTGTGGGGGGGGGGGGAGGATGGGCTGTGGGGGGGGGGGAAGGGGGTGGAGGATGGGCTGTGGGGGGGGGGGGAGGATGGGCTGTGGGGGGGGGGGGGAAGGGGGTGGAGGATGGGCTGTGGGGGGGGGGGGGGGAGGATGGGCTGTGGGGGGGGGGGAGGATGGGCTGTGGGGGGGGGGATGGGCTGTGGGGGGGGGGGAGGATGGGCTGTGGGGGGGGGGGAAGGGGGTGGAGGATGGGCTGTGGGGGGGGGGAGGATGGGCTGTGGGGGGGAGGATGGGCTGTGGGGGGGGGGGGGGGGTGGAGGATGGGCTGTGGGGTAGGGTCAGCCCAGGGTGGGGACAGGGCGTATCAGTGCAGCGTGCGATGGATTCGCACAGCCGGGGGATGTCAGGAGTGAGCTGCACAAACCCAAGCCTGTAGTGCTGTGGAGCTGTGGAGCTACGGGGCTGTGGGGCAGCGGATTACAGGGGGGGGAAAAATTTTAAGAGGTTTTTTTTTTGGACGACCAAAATTAAGGGGGTAAAAAATTGGTATTGCTCCTTAGAAATGAAGGAAAAAGTTGGTATGCGGCCCCTTGCTGCTACTTCCTAATGGATGTTCATTGTGGATTCCGGCTGGGCTCTGGATGGTTGCTGTTATTTCCTGGTGGGCTCTGGATGGTTACTGATATTTCCTGGTAGGCTCTGGATGGTTGCTGTTATTTCCTGGTGGGCTCTGGATGGTTACTGATATTTCCTCACTTGCCGATTGCTCAGCCTGCTAGATGTACACCAACGTCCACGGCAGTGCGGACCTACAGAGAACACAGTGTCAATCGACACCGCGTCTCATCTCTATGTTACCTTCCCTCCCAGGTGCAGGTGCAGGCACAGTGCAGGCAGGGGGGCATAAATACGACGTTTAGGTGACGTTCAGATGCCATGCAGATGTGCAGACATAAAAAAGGCCAAAAAAAGCGAAGCAAAAAACATACCCTAAGCTGGGTTTGAGCCCAGGACCCTTAGACCCAGAACCTAGCGCAACTACCAACTAAGCTACATCACGATCTGGCAGAACTGTAACATCAGAGTGAAAAAAAAAAAGGTGTCGTTATGGCACCCCCTGACTCAATATGGCACAAAGAATCCTTAAAATTGAAGGAAATATTTGGTACGAGGGAGGGCTTCGAAATTTGTCCAAACAACTTTTCCCCGCGCCCAAATTTTTCCCCCCCCTGTAGGCCATGGGAGGCCCGAACTGGGGAGGGGGGGGGGATGAGCCAGGCACCAGCGATTCATGGCCAGACTGGCCCCTTGTGTCTGCGACGTCAGATGTGACCCTATGGGTCTCAGAACGCCGCTGACTGGTCCCATTGGGCCATGGGGCGTGGGTGTGACGAGGGTTGTTGAGTGGCGCACGGGACGGAGGTGTTTTCAATTCAACATCCATTGCCATATATGATCAGGTCGCTCTGCACCGATGCGATGCTTCTTCAGCGTGTTCGGGTTAGTCGAACGGACAGACCAAGGGGGGGGGGGGGGGGGCGGCTTGGTTTGCACGTGGACTCCCCAACCCCACTAACTCCGGCCGACAGCGAGTTAGGGGGGGGGAGTCCCCCTTCAGGGGGTAAAGGTAAAGGTAAAGGTAAAGTGCTCGGGCGCTCTCCGAACTCCAGCGTATCCGTGCGCCCTACCTGTCCCTCGCAGCATCCCTTCCGGCTCGCGGGGCCACACACACCCTAGCGCCTAGGACACTGCGTTCCGACCCCACCGGGATTCGAACCGAGCACCTCTAGTTCAAGCGTCACGTGCATGACCGCTGAACTACGCGACCTTCTCCCCCCTTCAGGGGGGTGGGGGCGGGAGGGAGAGGGGGGGTGTCCGGGGGGGGGGGGGGGGTTAATAAGGGAGGCGGGAGGGTGGGTGGGATGGAGGCCTTGTACCGAGTCCTACCCATTGTGCCCTCCCACAGACTTGCCACTAGCGTCTGCCGGCCCAGACATGATCCGATGGAGCAGATGGTCCTACTCAGCCACACGCCGGACGCAGCACGTTCCTACTGAGTTCCGGTGGTGCGGGGGGCGGGTATTACTGAGGGACCTTTAACACGGGGCCGATTCCTACTGAGAACCAGGTTCCCTGCCAGACCAGACGCTCATGCTGCTCGGGGAGGTCAAAACGCCTGCCGGTTGCACAGTTGGAGCCTCCCGGAGGCGCACTTCGAGCGGTAAACCGGCCTAAGACCTTTCTCCAGAAATATGAGGATTCCGCAGGCCCCAATGCCCAGTCCCGAGTACCACGCCCACACACGTTGCCGTCATATGTCCGCACAAGCCGCGGACAGAGGGGGAGAGCAATACCTCCGGAGGCCGTGTTCGGCCGCCGCATCCAGAAGTGCTCCCCTGCCGGCGGCGGCGGCGAAATGCCCAACTGCCGGAACACCGCCTCCTGCACGTCGGAAGGCGCTGGCACGTACCCATGGGCCCGCCGGCCCGCGGGGCGTTCGGGAGGGCACGTCACTTCGAATTCCATTGCCCGCAGCACCTTCACACACACACACACACAAACACAGACACACTTAGCGATGGGAACACGAACCACCGGATAGCCAGTGCGGATACAAATGCACCGGGAGGCACTGTGGGTACAAGTCTCAGCATTGCTCATCAAAGGGGCAAACATGTTGGCGCTCAGACTGAACTGAACTGCGCTGAACTGAACTGAACTGAACTGAACTGAACTGAACTGAACTGAACTGAACTGAACTGAACTGAACTGAACTGAACTGAACTGAGCTGAACTGAACTGAACTGCGCTGAACTGAACTGAACTGAACTGAACTGAACTGAACTGAACTGAACTGAACTGAACTGAACTGAACTGAACTGAACTGAACTGAACTGAACTGAACTGAACTGAACTGCGCTGAACTGAACTGAACTGAACTGAACTGAACTGAACTGAACTGAACTGAACTGAACTGAATTGAACTGAACTGAACTGAACTGAACTGAACTGAACTGAACTGAACTGAACTGAACTGAACTGAACTGAACTGCGCTGAACTGAACTGAACTGAACTGAACTGAACTGAACTGAACTGAACTGAACTGAACTGAACTGAACTGAACTGAACTGAACTGAGCTGAACTGAACTGAACTGCGCTGAACTGAACTGAACTGGAACTGGAACTGAACTGAACTGAACTGAATTGAACTGAACTGCGCTGAACTGAACTGAACTGGAACTGGAACTGAACTGAACTGAACCGAACGGAACGGAACGGAACTGAACTGAACGGAACGGAACGGAACGGAACGGAACGGAACTGGAACGGAACGGAACGGAACGGAACTGAACTGAACTGAACTGAACTGAACTGAACTGAACCGAACTGAACTGAACTGAACTGAACTGAACTGAAATGGAATTGAACTGAACTGGAACTGAACTGAACTGAACTGAACTGAACTGAACTGAACTGCGCTGAACTGAACTGAACTGGAACTGGAACTGAACTGAACTGAACTGAACTGAACGGAACGGAACGGAACGGAAGTGAACTGAACGGAACGGAACGGAACGGAACGGAACGGAACTGGAACGGAACGGAACGGAACGGAACGGAACGGAACTGAACTGAACTGAATTGAACTGAACTGAACTGAACCGAACTGAACTGAACTGAACTGAACTGAACTGAAATGGAACTGAACTGAACTGGAACTGAACTGAACTGAACTGAACTGAACTGAACTGAACTGAACTGAACTGAACTGAACAGCGCGGGACGTATCATCATCGGTGCATCCGGACCTCCAGGTCAGGCAGCCAAATCGGAAAAGCCATGCCTTGCACTTGTGGCATCTCTGCCCCGCGCTCGTTCCCCAAGACCACCGACACGGACGGAGAGGGGGAGGGGCCAACGAACGGCGACACAGTCCCACACCGCCGTAGGGTAGGGCCCAGTCAGAGGCAGGGGCTGTCGTTGCTGTTAACACTGTGTCTCTGTTGTCCAGGGACTGAGCGCTGTACTTTTCGGTTTCCAGGAACGAAATGGTCTGGTCCCACACCCACTGGCGACAGAATGCAAAAAGCATTGGTTGGGCTTTGTCTGCGACACGGATGCATGCAACTATGCTGAGACTGTCTGCTATGGCGGTAACGCGGGTGCGAAGGAGGGGAGGGCTGTCCCACTCGGATTCTGGTAACGCCAGTCTCATCGTGGACTGTGTGTGTGTGTGCTGTACGTGTAGCGTGCAGGCCAAATCGAGTGAGCCGGTGATTGCTCGCTGTCGAGACGTGGCACCGGAGCATGGAAGGGGGTCCGTGCCGCGAAGAGGGGCCCCGTTATGAAGGATGTTTACAGGCAAGAGGGCATAGTGACCGCCCACGTTTCGAACTGTGCCTGCTTGGACCCATGTGGGCAGGTGTTCAGGTGTGCAGAAGCAGTGAGGGCGTGTGGGTGCTTTTTCGTGTGTGTTGGAAGGTCCCTCAAACGCGCACGTACATTCAAGGGGGCAGACGAGACAATGCGGATGTGTGTGCGTACTGCATGACGTTCCCATGCCGAATACTTTGTCTCGCGGACCATTTTGTTAACGATTGTGGCAACACTTGAGCGTTGTCCTAGAGTGATGTACGGAATGGTGACATTGACAGGACGGCAAAGGGGGATATTTAATTGGGTGGCGATGCGCTGGATGTCTTTCTGAAGCATAGCTGCTCGGGCATAGTCCCTGTTCACGCGTGCCTGTCGTAACGTTGTCTGTAACTGTTTTGTGTGTTGTGCGCCAGGTGGTTTGGATGATGCCGCATTGGGTAGGGCGGGAGCGACATTGTTAAGGGCCCATTTCTGGACAGTGTGCCACCAGGCTCGCTCACGGTAACACGCCAATTCTACATTGTTTGGCAGTTCCACAAGGACCAGGGTCCAGTGAAGTTCTGGAGTTTGTTTGAGGACATGTGGAAGCTCGAATCTTCGGTTCCGGCAAGTGATGTAGTGGTGTGTTTCCGGAGTCGCTGTGTGGTAGCCAGAGTCGTTTTGCCGGCGTAGCAGCACAGTAGGAAAGCGTGGACAGCAACATAGACCAGAATGGTGGGAGGGGTGTTGGGTGCGAGGGGGGCACCCATCGGTGCCCCGTCACATAACGCAGCGTCTTCTACGCATTGACGCGGCGTCCGGAGCAGTCAGCCAGACTCCGCTACGTTTGGGTACGGCCATGAGCAACGGACACTGAGCTCTCAAGTTCCCCCGTGACACAGGCATATGGCCATAGCCACCACTTTCAGTCCATTGTTTGGCCGTGCTGCACTGCAGCACAAATCAGACCCGTTTGGGTAGGGGGGGGGGGGGACTGCGTCTGGGGGACCGTTTCGTGATGGGACAACTCCGTCACCCGCAATTTTGCTGCAGGGCCATCAGACACGGGACACTTCGCCGCCACGGGGGATGCACCGGGAGCAGGAAATGCCTCCAATGGCGCAAACAAATTCTGTTGGCGAGAATTTCGACACCAAACAGAACAATGAAGACTTCCACCGCGAAATTGTCCCCTTACAAACCCTCCCCCGGTAGATGCGGATTCGCCCGCCCCCCCCTCCACATTCCTGCCCGCCTGATGCAGGCTGACGTGACAGCGGTGGTTCAAAACACGCTGCCGCAGCGGCTCCCGGTGGTTGAAAAAGCAGAGACCATCTCTGGCGGTTGCAAAACGGTTGGTGGGCGGTTGAGGGCGGACAGAAGCGGTTCGGATGGACCGAACCATCCCTCCGAAAGGGGGTTTACCCCCCCCCCTCTTCAAGTGCGTGCCTGTGGGGGCGATCGAATTCGGTGTTTGGGAGATCTCAGGAGGGGGGGGTGTCGTTTCGCATTGCCGCAATGGAGGGGGGGGGGTGGGGTGAGAGGACAGGGAGGCGGCATCCGAAGCTCCATACGCCCGGTCCGCATTGCCACCCGCCGGCCCACGCCGTACCTTCACAGCCTCGGCGGCGGGCACGGCATCACCGGTGGGCCCCGCAAACGGCGCCCGCTTCGTCAGCACCGCCACAAAGAACCCGCCGGTGTCCTGGTCGTGGGGCAGCAGCCGCATGCAGCGGTCCAGACGCATGGCCTTCGCCTCCGGCCCCGGGGGCGGGTGCATCGTGGCCAACACGGGCCCGGCGTCGGCCCCGGCCGCCGGCTCCGGGACATGCCACGTGAGCAGGCCCGGGCGGCGGACGAGGGCGGGCAGCTCCTCAGAGACGTCCACCAGCTCCGCAGCGCCACCGGCGGCGTGCAGCAGCGCGGCGATGACAGCCTGGGGAAGGGGCATGGGGCAGTAGGGGCCTCTGTTGGTGGGGGGCCGGAGGGCGGGCACTGGGGTGCGGTGGCAATGCCATGCGCTATGATCCCCGCTGGGCCTCTTCGTTTCACAGAAATGGCACATGTTGTAATACGTGTAATTTTGTTTTGTGGTAAATGCGTGTAACAAAACATCGTCATGTCCTGCAATTTTTTTTGCGGTAAATCGTGTAAGCCCTATGGGAAATTAAGAGGGGGGAGGGGTGCAGAGCCTTAGACCCACCCACCCGGCTGAAGAGCCAGCCGCTTGAACCCCCCCGCAACTTAATTCGTACAACCATGGCCTGCTGCGTGAACCCATTGGGCAGTGTTCATTAAAAGTCACATTCAGATCCAGTTCTGAATCATAGCTACTGTGGAAAACAATGCTTCCCCAATCCTATATCCCACATTGTCTCTAAAAGGACATTGCTGCAAGAGATGGCTTGTTTCAAAGCAGGAAAGTACTATGCTTTGCTTTTTATGCCTCTGAGGCCTGTTCTCACGCCTTGCAAAGCCCCTGGAAACTCAAACCCTGCTCCAGGACTGCGCACTCTGCTCTCACACTCTGCGCAGTTGCACGATTTTCAAATTCAAACGTGAGGCTGAGCATTCTCAACACAAGTTTCTCGTTGGCGCAAAGCCCAACTGCTTTACCAGAAATTCAATCATGCGGCACCCATGGAACCAAACAAAGCGATAAAACACTTTCATGAACGTGAGCAAAATGCATCGTGCATTCATTCAACATGACTGGATCAACCAGCTCCACCGAATCAACCAGCTCCACCGAATCAACCAGCTCCACCGAATCAACCAGCTCCACCGAATCAACCAGCTCCACCGAATCAACCAGCTCCACCAATCGTGGAAGCAAACAAGGTCACAGGCTCTCATGCCAACACCTGCCGGCTATGAGACGGTACAAAGGACTCGTGGTCAAGTCAAGTAAGTGTTGTGTCACGTAGAAAACATGTTGCTGGGCACCGTTGGTCAGAACTGCAGCATGCGTGCAATGCGGATCCTTCTTCATGCTGTCATTCATCGGGGGGGGGATTGCGGTCTGGGGGGGGGGTTGCGGTCTGGGGGGGGGGGGTTTGGTTTTGGTTTTGGCTTTGGCAAGTAGCCGGCCCGTGGCTCTGTCGCCCCCCTGGACGCGAGGCCTAAGGCGTGGGGCACGAAGCACTCAGCCGCATCGACGCCAGATCTGTGCACCCTGGGCACCCTCATGGTCAGCCCTGGTAGTCGACGGACGCAACCTCGTCAGTCGCCCTCCATGAACGCCCGCACTATGCGGGCCCACTTCCTGAACTCTACCCCCTGTAGTGCTGGGGGCACGTACAGATGCTGGGGCGCTCTTCGTTTGCCCTGGCCCCTCGATGGGGCGCTCTTCGTTTGCCTTGGCCCCTCTCTGGGGCGCTCTTCGTTTGCCTTGGCCCCTCACTGGGGCGCTCTTCGTTTGCCTGGGCCCCTCGCTGGGGCGCTCTTTGTTTGCCTTGGCCCCCCGCCGCGGTGCTCCTCGTTTGCCTTGGCCCCTCGCTGGGGCGCTCTTCGTTTGCCTCAGCCCCCTCTGGGGCGCTCCTTGTTTGCCCTGGCCCCTCGCTGCGGTGCTCCTTGTTTGCCTTGGCCTCTCTCTGGGGTGCTCTTCGTTTGCCTTGGCCCCTCGTTGGGGCGCTCTTCGTTGGCCTTGCCCGCTCTCTCGTTGGGGCGCCCTTCGTTTGCCGCGGCCTCTCGCTGCGGCGCTTTTCGTTTGCCTTGCCCTCTCGCTGGGGCGCTCTGTGTTTGCCTCGGCCCCTCGTTGGGGCGCTCCTCTTTCGTCTTGGCCCCTCTCTAGGGCGCTCTTCGTTTGCCTTGGCCTCTCTCTGGGGTAACCGTCGTTTGCCTTGCCCCCTCTCTGGGGCGCTCTTCGTTTGCCTTGGCCCCTCCCTGCGGCGCTCTTCGTTTGCCTTGGCCCCTCGCTGCGGTGCTCTTCGTTTGCTATGGCCCCTCTGTGGGGCGCTCTTCGTTTGCCTTGGCCCCTCGCTGCGGTGCTCTTCGTTTGCTTTGGCCCCTCTCTGGGGCGCTCTTCGTTTGCCTCGGCCCCTGGATGGGGCGCTCTTTGTTTGCCTGGGCCCCTCTCTACCGCGCTCTTCGTTTGCCTTGGCCCCTCGTTGGGGCGCACTTTGTTTGCCTTGGCCCCTCGTTGGGGCGCTCTGCGTTTGCTTTGGCCCCGCGCTGGGGCGCTCTTCGTTTGCCTCGGCCCCCTCTGGGGCGCTCCTCGTTTGCCCTGGCCCCTCGCTGCGGTGCTCTTTGTTTGCCTTGGCCTTTGTCTGGGGTGCTCTTCGTTTGCCCTGCCCCCTCGCTGGGGCGCTCTTCGTTTGCCCTGGCCCCTCGCTGGGGAGCTCTTCGTTTGCCCTGGCCCCTCGCTGGGGAGCTCTTCGTTTGCCTTGGCCCCTCGCTGGGGCGCTCTTCGTTTGCTTTGGCCCCTCTCTAGGGCGCTCTTCGTGCGCCTTGGCCCCTCGTTGGGGTGCTCTTCGTTTGCCTTGGCCCCCCGCTGGGGCGCTCTTCGTTTGCCTTGGCCCCTCTCTGGGGCTCCCTTCGTTTGCCTTGGCCCCTCGCTGCGGTGCTCTTCGTTTGCTATGGCCCCTCTCTGGGGCACTCTTTGTTTGCCTCGGCCCCTCGACGGGGCGCTCTTCGTTTGCCTTGGCCCCTCTCTGGGGCGCTCTTCGTTTGCCTTGGCACCTCGCTGGGGCGCTCTTCATTTGCCTGGGCCCCTCGCTGGGGCGCTCTTTGTTTGCCTTGGCCCCTCGCCGCGGTGCTCCTCGTTTGCCGTGGCCCCTCGCTGGGGCGCTCTTCGTTTGCCTCAGCCCCCTCTGGGGCGCTCCTCGTTTGCCCTGGCCCCTCGCTGCGGTGCTCTTTGTTTGCCTTGGCCTTTGTCTGGGGTGCTCTTCGTTTGCTCTGGCCCCTCGCTGGGGCGCTCTTCGTTGGCCTTGGCCCCTCTCTGGGCGCCCTTCGTTTGCCGCGGCCTCTCGCTGCGGCGCTTTTCGTTTGCCTTGCCCTCTCGCTGGGGTGCTCTTCGTTCGCCTCGGCCCCTCGCTGGGGCGCTCCTCTTTCGTCTTGGCCCCTATCTAGGGCGCTCTTCGTTTGCCTTGGCCTCTCTCTGGGGTAACCGTCGTTTGCCTTGCCCCCTCGATGGGGCGCCCTTCGTGTGCCTTGGCCCCTCTCTGGGGCGCTCTTCGTTTACCTTAGCCCCTCGCTGCGGTGCTCTTCGTTTGCCTGGGCCCCTCGCTGGGGCGCTCTTTGTTTGCCTTGGCGCCTCGTTGGGGCGCTCTTCGTTTGCCTTGGCCCCTCGCTGGAACGCTCTTTGTTGGCCTTGGCCCCTCTCTGGGGCGCCCTTCGTTTGCTTTGGCTCCTCTCTAGGGCGCTCTTCGTTTGCCTTGGCCCCTCGTTGGGGTGCTCTCCGTTTGCCTTGGCCCTTCGCTGGGGCGCTCTTCGTTTGCCTTGGCCCCTCGCTGGGGCGCTCTTCGTTTGCCTTGGCCCCTCTCTGGGGCGCTCTTCGTTTGCCTTGGCCCTCTCTAGGGCGCTCTTCGTTTGCTTTGGCCCCTCTCTGGGGCGCTCTTTGTTTGCCTTGGCCCCTCGCTGCGGTGCTCTTCGTTTGCTTTGGCCCCTCTCTGGGGCGCTCTTCGTTTGCCTTGGCCCCTCGTTGGGGCGCTCTGCGTTTGCTTTGGCCCCGCGCTGGGGCGCTCTTCGTGTGCCTCGGCCCCTCGCTCGGGCGCAATTCATTTGCTTTGGCTGCTCTCTAGGGCGCTCTTCGTTTGCCTTGGCCTCTCTCTGGGGTGCCCGTCGTTTGCCTTGCCCCCTCAATGGGGCTCCCTTCGTTTGCCTTGGCCCCTCTCTGGGGCGCTCTTCGTTTGCCTTGGCCCCTTGCTGCGGCGCTCTTCGTTTGCCTTGGCCCTTCGTTGGGGTGCTCTCCGTTTGCCTTGGCCCCTCGCTGGGGCGCTCTTCGTTTGCCTTGGCCCCTCACTGGGGCGCTCGTCGTTTGCCTTGGCCCCTCTCTGGGGCGCTCTTCTTGCGCCTTGGCCCCTCGCTGGGGCGCTCTTCGTTTGCTTTGGCCCCTCTCTGGGGCGCTCTTCGTTTGCCTTGGCCCCTCGCTATGGTGCTCTTCGTTTGCTTTGGCCCCTCTCTGGGGCGCTCTTCGTTTGCCTTGGCCTCTCTCTGGGGTGCCCGTCGTTTGCCTTGCCCCCTCGATGGGGCTCCCTTCGTTTGCCTTGGCCCCTCTCTGGGGCGCTCTTCGTTTGCCTTGGCCCCTTGCTACGGCGCTCTTCGTTTGCCTTGGCCCCTCGCTGGGGCGCTCTTCATTTGCCTTGGCCCCTCGCTGCGGCGCTCTTCGTTTGCCTTGACCCCTCGTTGCGGCGCTCTTTGTTTGCCTTGGCGCCTCGTTGGGGCGCTCTTCGTTTGCTTTGGCCCCTCGCTGGGGCGCTCTTCGTTTGCCTCGGCCCCTCGCTCGGGCGCTCTTCGTTTGCTTTGGCTCCTCTCTGGGGCGCTCTTCGTGCGCCTTGGCCCCTCGTTGGGGTGCTCTTCGTTCGCCTTGGCCCCTCGCTGGGGCGCTTTTCGTTTGCCTCGGCCCCTCACTGGGGCGCTCTTCGTTTGCCTCGGCCCCTCGCTGGGGCGCTCTTCGTTTGCTTTGGCCCCTCTTGGGGGCGCTCTTCGTTTGCCTTGGCCCCTCTCTGGGGCGCTCTTCGCTTGCCTTGGCCCCTCGCTGCGGCGCTCTTCGTTTGCCTTGGCCCATCTCTGGGGCGCTCTTCGTTTGCCTTGGCCTCTCTCTGGGGTGCCCGACGTTTGCCTTGGCCCCTCTCTGGGGCGCTCTTCGTTTGCCTTGGCCCCTCCCTGCGGCGCTCTTCGTTTGCCTTGGCCCCTCGCTGGGGCGCTCTTCGTTTGCTTTGGCTCCTCTCTAGGGCGCTCTTCGTGCGACTTGGCCCCTCGTTGGGGTGCTCTTCATTCGCCTTGGCCCCTCGCTGGGGCGCTCTTTGTTTGCCTCGGCCCCTGGATGGGGCGCTCTTTGTTTGCCCGGGCCCCTCTCTACCGCGCTCTTCGTTTGCCTTGGCCCCTCGTTGGGGCGCACTTTGTTTGCCTTGGCCCCTCGTTGGGGCGCTCTGCGTTTGCTTTGGCCCCGCGCTGGGGCGCTCTTCGTTTGCCTCGGCCCCCTCTGGGGCGCTCCTCGTTTGCCCTGGCCCCTCGCTGCGGTGCTCTTTGTTTGCCTTGGCCTTTGTCTGGGGTGCTCTTCGTTTGCCCTGCCCCCTCGCTGGGGCGCTCTTCGTTTGCCTGGGCCCCTCTCTGCGGCGCTCTTCGTTTGCCCTGGCCCCTCGCTGGGGAGCTCTTCGTTTGCCTTGGCCCCTCGCTGGGGCGCTCTTCGTTTGCTTTGGCCCCTCTCTAGGGCGCTCTTCGTGCGCCTTGGCCCCTCGTTGGGGTGCTCTTCGTTTGCCTTGGCCCCCCGCTGGGGCGCTCTTCGTTTGCCTTGGCCCCTCGCTGGGGCGCTCTTCGTTTGCCTTGGCCCCTCTCTGGGGCTCCCTTCGTTTGCCTTGGCCCCTCGCTGCGGTGCTCTTCGTTTGCTATGGCCCCTCTCTGGGGCACTCTTTGTTTGCCTCGGCCCCTCGACGGGGCGCTCTTCGTTTGCCTTGGCCCCTCTCTGGGGCGCTCTTCGTTTGCCTTGGCACCTCGCTGGGGCGCTCTTCATTTGCCTGGGCCCCTCGCTGGGGCGCTCTTTGTTTGCCTTGGCCCCTCGCCGCGGTGCTCCTCGTTTGCCGTGGCCCCTCGCTGGGGCGCTCTTCGTTTGCCTCAGCCCCCTCTGGGGCGCTCCTCGTTTGCCCTGGCCCCTCGCTGCGGTGCTCTTTGTTTGCCTTGGCCTTTGTCTGGGGTGCTCTTCGTTTGCCCTGGCCCCTCGCTGGGGCGCTCTTCGTTGGCCTTGGCCCCTCTCTGGGCGCCCTTCGTTTGCCGCGGCCTCTCGCTGCGGCGCTTTTCGTTTGCCTTGCCCTCTCGCTGGGGTGCTCTTCGTTCGCCTCGGCCCCTCGCTGGGGCGCTCCTCTTTCGTCTTGGCCCCTATCTAGGGCGCTCTTCGTTTGCCTTGGCCTCTCTCTGGGGTAACCGTCGTTTGCCTTGCCCCCTCGATGGGGCGCCCTTCGTGTGCCTTGGCCCCTCTCTGGGGCGCTCTTCGTTTACCTTAGCCCCTCGCTGCGGTGCTCTTCGTTTGCCTGGGCCCCTCGCTGGAACGCTCTTTGTTGGCCTTGGCCCCTCTCTGGGGCGCCCTTCGTTTGCTTTGGCTCCTCTCTAGGGCGCTCTTCGTTTGCCTTGGCCCCTCGTTGGGGTGCTCTCCGTTTGCCTTGGCCCTTCGCTGGGGCGCTCTTCGTTTGCCTTGGCCCCTCGCTGGGGCGCTCTTCGTTTGCCTTGGCCCCTCTCTGGGGCGCTCTTCGTTTGCCTTGGCCCTCTCTAGGGCGCTCTTCGTTTGCTTTGGCCCCTCTCTGGGGCGCTCTTTGTTTGCCCTGGCCCCTCGCTGCGGTGCTCTTCGTTTGCTTTGGCCCCTCTCTGGGGCGCTCTTCGTTTGCCTTGGCCCCTCGTTGGGGCGCTCTGCGTTTGCTTTGGCCCCGCGCTGGGGCGCTCTTCGTTTGCCTCGGCCCCTCGCTCGGGCGCAATTCATTTGCTTTGGCTGCTCTCTAGGGCGCTCTTCGTTTGCCTTGGCCTCTCTCTGGGGTGCCCGTCGTTTGCCTTGCCCCCTCAATGGGGCTCCCTTCGTTTGCCTTGGCCCCTCTCTGGGGCGCTCTTCGTTTGCCTTGGCCCCTTGCTGCGGCGCTCTTCGTTTGCCTTGGCCCTTCGTTGGGGTGCTCTCCGTTTGCCTTGGCCCCTCGCTGGGGCGCTCTTCGTTTGCCTTGGCCCCTCACTGGGGCGCTCGTCGTTTGCCTTGGCCCCTCTCTGGGGCGCTCTTCTTGCGCCTTGGCCCCTCGCTGGGGCGCTCTTCGTTTGCTTTGGCCCCTCTCTGGGGCGCTCTTCGTTTGCCTTGGCCCCTCGCTATGGTGCTCTTCGTTTGCTTTGGCCCCTCTCTGGGGCGCTCTTCGTTTGCCTTGGCCTCTCTCTGGGGTGCCCGTCGTTTGCCTTGCCCCCTCGATGGGGCTCCCTTCGTTTGCCTTGGCCCCTCTCTGGGGCGCTCTTCGTTTGCCTTGGCCCCTTGCTACGGCGCTCTTCGTCTGCCTTGGCCCCTCGCTGGGGCGCTCTTCATTTGCCTTGGCCCCTCGCTGCGGCGCTCTTCGTTTGCCTTGACCCCTCGTTGCGGCGCTCTTTGTTTGCCTTGGCGCCTCGTTGGGGCGCTCTTCGTTTGCTTTGGCCCCTCGGTGGGGCGCTCTTCGTTTGCCTCGGCCCCTCGCTCGGGCGCTCTTCGTTTGCTTTGGCTCCTCTCTGGGGCGCTCTTCGTGCGCCTTGGCCCCTCGTTGGGGTGCTCTTCGTTCGCCTTGGCCCCTCGCTGGGGCGCTTTTCGTTTGCCTCGGCCCCTCACTGGGGCGCTCTTCGTTTGCCTCGGCCCCTCGCTGGGGCGCTCTTCGTTTGCTTTGGCCCCTCTTGCGGGCGCTCTTCGTTTGCCTTGGCCCCTCTCTGGGGCGCTCTTCGCTTGCCTTGGCCCCTCGCTGCGGCGCTCTTCGTTTGCCTTGGCCCATCTCTGGGGCGCTCTTCGTTTGCCTTGGCCTCTCTCTGGGGTGCCCGACGTTTGCCTTGGCCCCTCTTTGGGGCGCTCTTCGTTTGCCTTGGCCCCTCCCTGCGGCGCTCTTCGTTTGCCTTGGCCCCTCGCTGCGGTGCTCTTCGTTTGCTTTGGCTCCTCTCTAGGGCGCTCTTCGTTTGCCTTGGCCCCTCGTTGGGGCGCTCTGCGTTTGCTTTGGCCCCGCGCTGGGGCGCTCTTCGTTTGCCTCGGCCCCTCGCTCGGGCGCAATTCATTTGCTTTGGCTGCTCTCTAGGGCGCTCTTCGTTTGCCTTGGCCTCTCTCTGGGGTGCCCGTCGTTTGCCTTGCCCCCTCAATGGGGCTCCCTTCGTTTGCCTTGGCCCCTCTCTCGGGCGCTCTTCGTTTGCCTTGGCCCCTTGCTGCGGCGCTCTTCGTTTGCCTTGGCCCTTCGTTGGGGTGCTCTCCGTTTGCCTTGGCCCCTCGCTGGGGCGCTCTTCGTTTGCCTTGGCCCCTCACTGGGGCGCTCGTCGTTTGCCTTGGCCCCTCTCTGGGGCGCTCTTCTTGCGTCTTGGCCCCTCGCTGGGGCGCTCTTCGTTTGCTTTGGCCCCTCTCTGGGGCGCTCTTCGTTTGCCTTGGCCCCTCGCTATGGTGCTCTTCGTTTGCTTTGGCCCCTCTCTGGGGCGCTCTTCGTTTGCCTTGGCCTCTCTCTGGGGTGCCCGTCGTTTGCCTTGCCCCCTCGATGGGGCTCCCTTCGTTTGCCTTGGCCCCTCTCTGGGGCGCTCTTCGTTTGCCTTGGCCCCTTGCTACGGCGCTCTTCGTCTGCCTTGGCCCCTCGCTGGGGCGCTCTTCATTTGCCTTGGCCCCTCGCTGCGGCGCTCTTCGTTTGCCTTGACCCCTCGTTGCGGCGCTCTTTGTTTGCCTTGGCGCCTCGTTGGGGCGCTCTTCGTTTGCTTTGGCCCCTCGGTGGGGCGCTCTTCGTTTGCCTCGGCCCCTCGCTCGGGCGCTCTTCGTTTGCTTTGGCTCCTCTCTGGGGCGCTCTTCGTGCGCCTTGGCCCCTCGTTGGGGTGCTCTTCGTTCGCCTTGGCCCCTCGCTGGGGCGCTTTTCGTTTGCCTCAGCCCCTCACTGGGGCGCTCTTCGTTTGCCTCGGCCCCTCGCTGGGGCGCTCTTCGTTTGCTTTGGCCCCTCTTGGGGGCGCTCTTCGTTTGCCTTGGCCCCTCTCTGGGGCGCTCTTCGCTTGCCTTGGCCCCTCGCTGCGGCGCTCTTCGTTTGCCTTGGCCCATCTCTGGGGCGCTCTTCGTTTGCCTTGGCCTCTCTCTGGGGTGCCCGACGTTTGCCTTGGCCCCTCTTTGGGGCGCTCTTCGTTTGCCTTGGCCCCTCCCTGCGGCGCGCTTCGTTTGCCTTGGCCCCTCGCTGGGGCGCTCTTCGTTTGCTTTGGCTCCTCTCTAGGGCGCTCTTCGTGCGACTTGGCCCCTCGTTGGGGTGCTCTTCATTCGCCTTGGCCCCTCGCTGGGGCGCTCTTTGTTTGCCTTGGCCCCTCGCTGGGGCCCTCTGCGTTTGCCTTGGCCCCTCTCTGGGGCGCTCTTCGTTTGCCTTGGCCCCTCGTTGCGGTGCTCTTCGTTTGCTTTGGCCCCTCGTTGCGGTGCTCTTCGTTTGCTTTGGCCCCTCACTGGGGCGCTCTTCGTTTGCCTCGGCCCCTCGATGGGGCGCTCTTCGTTTGCCTTGGCCCCTCGCTGGGGCGCTTTTCGTTTGCCTTGGCCCTCTCTGGGGCGCTCTTGGTGCGCCTTGGCCCCTCTTTGGGGCGCTCCTAGTTCGCCTTGGCGCCTTCCGAGGGCGGTCTTCGTTTGCCTTAGGCCCTCTCTAGGGCGCTCTTCGTTTGCTTGGGCCCCACTTTGGGGCGCTCTTCGTTTGCCTTGGCTGTTGCCCGCCGGCGCCGCTCTGCCTCTCGTGCTGTTGCCCGTTGGCGCCGCTCTGCTTCTCGTGCTTTCGCCCGTGGGTGCCGCGCTACGTCTTGTGCGGCCGCCCGTCGGCGCCGCTCTGCTTCTTGCGTTGTCGTCTGTTGGCGCCGCTCCGCTTCTTGTGTTGTCGCCCGTTGGCTATGCTCTGCTCCTCGTGCTGACGCCCGTTGGCGCTGCTCTACTTGTCGTGTTGTCGCCTGTTGGCGCCCCTCTACCTCTTGTGCTTTCGTCCGTTGCCGCCGCCCTGCCCCTCGCGATGTTGCCTATTGGCGCCGCTCCACGTCTCATGCCGTCTCTCGTCGGTGGCACTCCGCTGCTGGTGATTTTGTCTGCTGGCCCCGCTCCGCGTCTCGTACCGTCGCCCGTTGGTGCCGCTCTACTTCTTGTGTTGTCGCCCGTTGGCGCTGTTCTGCCTCTTGCCCTATAGCCCTCTGGCGGCGATCTGCTTCTCGCGCTGACGCCCGTTGGCGCCGCTTTGCGTCTTGTGTTGTCGCCCTGTGGCGCCGCTCCGCGTCTTGTGCGGTCGCCTGTGGGTGCCCCTCTGCCCCTCGTGCTATCGCCCGTGGGCGCCGCTCTGCCTCTTATGCTGTCGTCTGTGGGCGCCACCTTGCTTCGTGTGCTGTCGCCCTTGGGCGCCGCGCCGCCTCTTTGTGCCGTCTCTGATTGGCTCCGCTCCGCATCTGGTGCTGCTGTCCTTTGGCGCCGCTCTGCCTCTTGCGCTCTCGTCCATTGGCGCCTCTCGGCTACTTGTGATGTCGCCCGGTGGCGCCGCTCTGCTTCTCGTGCTGTCGCCCGTGGGCGTCGCTCTGCTTCTTTTGCTGCTGCCTGTTGGCGCCGCTCCGCGGCTCGTGCTGTCGCCCTTTGGTGTCGTCCGTTGGTGCCGCCCTACTTCTCGTGCTGTCGCCCTTGGGCGCCGCTCTGCTTCCTGTGCTGTGGCTTGTGGGCGCCACCCCGTGTCTTGTGCTGTCGTCCGTTGGCGCCGCTCCGCTTCTAGTGCCGTCGCCTGTTGGTGCCTCTCTGCTTCTTGTTTCTTGCGATATCTCCCGTCGGCGCCGCTTCGCTACTTGTGCCGTCACCCATTGGCCCCTCTGTGCTTCCTTTGGCGTTGTCTGTGGGCGCCGCTCTGCCTCTTGTGATGCCGTCCGTTGGCGCCGCTCTGTGTCTTGCGCCGCCCGTTGGCAGTGCCCTGCTCCTAGCGCTGACGCCCGGTGGCGCTGCTCCGCTTCTTGTGCTGCCGCCTGGATTTCGCCGGTCTGCCGCTGGTCCTCGAGTCTACCCTCATGTCGCAGTGCCCGGGCTCTCCGCCCAGGCAGCAGGGTCGCGGACTCGGAATTCGTCGGTCTGCCGCTGGTCCTTGAGTCTACCCTCATGCCGCAGTGCCCGGGCTCTCCGCCCAGGCACCAGGGTCACGGACTCGGAATTCGTCGGTCTGCCGCTGGTCCTCGAGTCTACCCTCATGTCGCAGTGCCCGGGCTCTCCGCCCAGGCAGCAGGGTCGCGGACTCGGAATTCGTCGGTCTGCCGCTGGTCCTCGAGTCTACCCTCATGCCGCAGTGCCCGGGCTCTCCGCCCAGGCACCAGGGTCACGGACTCGGAATTCGTCGGTCTGCCGCTGGTCCTCGAGTCTACCCTCATGCCGCAGTGCCCGGGCTCTCCGCCCAGGCACCAGGGTCGCGGACTCGGAATTCGTCGTTGTCGGCACACCTGTATGTCCTGCCTGATCTCACCCTGTGTGGGATTGGGGTGGCCCGTCTCCTCGGCCCTCTGCCCCCATCCTCTCACACTTGGCTGTGCAAGGAGCTCTGCGGCCCGCTTGCTACCATCCTGAGGGTTTTTATACTGGTGTCAGGTCACCAGTCTGGGGGGGGGGGGGGGGATTGCAATCTGGGGGGGGGGATTTCGGTCTGGGGGGGGGGGGGTTGCGGTCTGGGGGGGGGGGGGGGATTGCGGTCTGGGGGGGGTCAAATCCAATTGCGGTAAAATTGCGGTAAGATTGAGGGGAAATTGCAATACCTTAAGCAACCCTCCTTAATCCTCAGGGAGCAACAGCTCTGGACGGGTGGCTCAGATTTTTTCTTTTGGTCATACCCTCTACGCCCCTTTGTACAACAAACACCTCCGCGCGACGGTTCCCTCACACCCCCGAGGGAACGTACCCCAAGTGACAGTTCCCTCCCCCCCCCCCCCCGCTTACTGTGCAAGGGACGCGCAACACACAGCAAGACAGGCAAATAACAGGGCATATGAACGACTTGAAAAAGGCCTGTTGACATGGATGCTTAGGTCCACTGAGACACGTGCTCTGTGTGCCACTTTTTCTGGCATGAGTACTTGACTTTGAAGAGCTGCACATGCTCAACAGGGACCACCTGAACTGCTAATACATCTGAAAACTGCTGTTTGAGATGCATGTCCAGGTCTAGTCAGCCACGGGCTCTGTGTACCACTTTCTTTCGTGAGAGTACTTGACTTTGAAGAGCTGCACATGCTCAACAGCAGGCACAGGAATGGGCTCTCCAGCTGCTGCTCTTGCATCCCGGCAGCAGCACTGCCCCCGGCCCCTTGCATCCCGGCAGCAGCACTGCCCCCAGCCCCTTGCATCCCGGCAGCAGCACTGCCCCCAGCCCCTTGCATCCCGGCAGCAGCACTGCCCCCAGCCCCTTGCATCCCGGCAGCACCACTGCCCCCAGCCCCTTGCATCCCGGCAGCAGCACTGCCCCCAGCCCCTTGCATCCCGGCAGCAGCACTGCCCCCGGCCCCTTGCATCCCGGCAGCAGCACTGCCCCCAGCCCCTTGCATCCCGGCAGCAGCACTGCCCCCAGCCCCTTGCATCCCGGCAGCAGCACTGCCCCCAGCCCCTTGCATCCCGGCAGCAGCACTTCCCCCAGCCCCTTGCATCCCGGCAGCAGCACTACCCCCAGCCCCTTGCATCCCGGCAGCAGCACTGCCCCCGGCCCCTTGCATCCCGGCAGCAGCACTGCCCCCAGCCCCTTGCATCCCGGCAGCAGCACTGCCCCCAGCCCCTTGCATCCCGGCAGCAGCACTGCCCCCGGCCCCTTGCATCCCGGCAGCAGCACTGCCCCCGGCCCCTTGCATCCCGGCAGCAACACTGCCCCGAGCCCCTTGCATCCCGGCAGTAGCACTGCCCCCAGCCCCTTGCATCCCGGCAGCAGCACTGCCCCCGGCGCCTTGCATCCCGGCAGCAGCACTGCCCCCGGCCCCTTGCATCCCGGCAGCAGCACTGCCCCCGGCCCCTTGCATCCCGGCAGCAGCACTGCCCCCAGCCCCTTGCATCCCGGCAGCGGCACTGCCCCCAGCCCCTTGCATCCCGGCAGCAGCACTGCCCCCAGCCCCTTGCATCCCGGCAGCAGCACTGCCCCCAGCCCCTTGCATCCCGGCAGCAGCACTGCCCCCGGCCCCTTGCATCCCGGCAGCAGCACTGCCCCCAGCCCCTTGCATCCCGGCAGCAGCACTGCCCCCAGCCCCTTGCATCCCGGCAGCAGCACTGCCCCCAGCCCCTTGCATCCCGGCAGCAGCACTGCCCCCGGCCCCTTGCATCCCGGCAGCACCACTGCCCCCAGCCCCTTGCATCCCGGCAGCAGCACTGCCCCCGGCCCCTTGCATCCCGGCAGCAGCACTGCCCCCAGCCCCTTGCATCCCGGCAGCAGCACTGCCCCCAGCCCCTTGCATCCCGGCAGCAGCACTGCCCCCAGCCCCTTGCATCCCGGCAGCAGCACTGCCCCCGGCCCCTTGCATCCCGGCAGCAGCACTGCCCCCGGCCCCTTGCATCCCGGCAGCAGCACTGCCCCCAGCCCCTTGCATCCCGGCAGCAGCACAGCCCCCGGCCCCTTGCATCCCGGCAGCAGCACTGCCCCCAGCCCCTTGCATCCCGGCAGCAGCACTGCCCCCGGCCCCTTGCATCCCGGCAGCAGCACTGCCCCCAGCCCCTTGCATCCCGGCAGCAGCACTGCCCCCAGCCCCTTGCATCCCGGCAGCAGCACTGCCCCCAGCCCCTTGCATCCCGGCAGCACCACTGCCCCCAGCCCCTTGCATCCCGGCAGCAGCACTGCCCCCAGCCCCTTGCATCCCGGCAGCAGCACTGCCCCCGGCCCCTTGCATCCCGGCAGCAGCACTGCCCCCAGCCCCTTGCATCCCGGCAGCAGCACTGCCCCCAGCCCCTTGCATCCCGGCAGCAGCACTGCCCCCAGCCCCTTGCATCCCGGCAGCAGCACTTCCCCCAGCCCCTTGCATCCCGGCAGCAGCACTACCCCCAGCCCCTTGCATCCCGGCAGCAGCACTGCCCCCGGCCCCTTGCATCCCGGCAGCAGCACTGCCCCCAGCCCCTTGCATCCCGGCAGCAGCACTGCCCCCAGCCCCTTGCATCCCGGCAGCAGCACTGCCCCCGGCCCCTTGCATCCCGGCAGCAGCACTGCCCCCGGCCCCTTGCATCCCGGCAGCAGCACTGCCCCGAGCCCCTTGCATCCCGGCAGTAGCACTGCCCCCAGCCCCTTGCATCCCGGCAGCAGCACTGCCCCCGGCGCCTTGCATCCCGGCAGCAGCACTGCCCCCGGCCCCTTGCATCCCGGCAGCAGCACTGCCCCCGGCCCCTTGCATCCCGGCAGCAGCACTGCCCCCAGCCCCTTGCATCCCGGCAGCAGCACTGCCCCCAGCCCCTTGCATCCCGGCAGCAGCACTGCCCCCAGCCCCTTGCATCCCGGCAGCAGCACTGCCCCCAGCCCCTTGCATCCCGGCAGCAGCACTGCCCCCGGCCCCTTGCATCCCGGCAGCAGCACTGCCCCCAGCCCCTTGCATCCCGGCAGCAGCACTGCCCCCAGCCCCTTGCATCCCGGCAGCAGCACTGCCCCCAGCCCCTTGCATCCCGGCAGCAGCACTGCCCCCGGCCCCTTGCATCCCGGCAGCAGCACTGCCCCCGGCCCCTTGCATCCCGGCAGCAGCACTGCCCCCAGCCCCTTGCATCCCGGCAGCAGCACAGCCCCCGGCCCCTTGCATCCCGGCAGCAGCACTGCCCCCAGCCCCTTGCATCCCGGCAGCAGCACTGCCCCCGGCCCCTTGCATCCCGGTTGCAGCACTGCCCCCAGCCCCTTGCATCCCGGCAGCAGCACTGCCCCCAGCCCCTTGCATCCCGGCAGCAGCACTGCCCCCAGCCCCTTGCATCCCGGCAGCACCACTGCCCCCAGCCCCTTGCATCCCGGCAGCAGCACTGCCCCCAGCCCCTTGCATCCCGGCAGCAGCACTGCCCCCGGCCCCTTGCATCCCGGCAGCAGCACTGCCCCCAGCCCCTTGCATCCCGGCAGCAGCACTGCCCCCAGCCCCTTGCATCCCGGCAGCAGCACTGCCCCCAGCCCCTTGCATCCCGGCAGCAGCACTTCCCCCAGCCCCTTGCATCCCGGCAGCAGCACTGCCCCCGGCCCCTTGCATCCCGGCAGCAGCACTGCCCCCAGCCCCTTGCATCCCGGCAGCAGCACTGCCCCCAGCCCCTTGCATCCCGGCAGCAGCACTGCCCCCGGCCCCTTGCATCCCGGCAGCAGCACTGCCCCCGGCCCCTTGCATCCCGGCAGCAGCACTGCCCCGAGCCCCTTGCATCCCGGCAGTAGCACTGCCCCCAGCCCCTTGCATCCCGGCAGCAGCACTGCCCCCGGCCCCTTGCATCCCGGCAGCAGCACTGCCCCGAGCCCCTTGCATCCCGGCAGCAGCACTGCCCCCAGCCCCTTGCATCCCGGCAGCAGCACTGCCCCCGGCCCCTTGCATCCCGGCAGCAGCACTGCCCCCAGCCCCTTGCATCCCGGCAGCAGCACTGCCCCCAGCCCCTTGCATCCCGGCAGCAGCACTGCCCCCAGCCCCTTGCATCCCGGCAGCAGCACTTCCCCCAGCCCCTTGCATCCCGGCGGCAGCACTACCCCCAGCCCCTTGCATCCCGGCAGCAGCACTGCCCCCGGCCCCTTGCATCCCGGCAGCAGCACTGCCCCCAGCCCCTTGCATCCCGGCAGCAGCACTGCCCCCAGCCCCTTGCATCCCGGCAGCAGCACTGCCCCCGGCCCCTTGCATCCCGGCAGCAGCACTGCCCCCGGCCCCTTGCATCCCGGCAGCAGCACTGCCCCGAGCCCCTTGCATCCCGGCAGTAGCACTGCCCCCAGCCCCTTGCATCCCGGCAGCAGCACTGCCCCCGGCCCCTTGCATCCCGGCAGCAGCACTGCCCCCAGCCCCTTGCATCCCGGCAGCAGCACTGCCCCCAGCCCCTTGCATCCCGGCAGCAGCACTGCCCCCAGCCCCTTGCATCCCGGCAGCAGCACTGCCCCCGGCCCCTTGCATCCCGGCAGCAGCACTGCCCCCAGCCCCTTGCATCCCAGCAACAGCACTGCCCCCGGCCCCTTGCATCCCGGCAGCAGCACTGCCCCCAGCCCCTTGCATCCCGGCAGCAGCACTGCCCCCAGCCCCTTGCATCCCGGCAGCAGCACTGCCCCCGGCCCCTTGCATCCCGGCAGCAGCACTGCCCACAGCCCCTTGCATCCCGGCAGCAGCACTGCCCCGAGCCCCTTGCATCCCGGCAGCACCACTGCCCCCGGCCCCTTGCATCCCGGCAGCAGCACTGCCCCCGGCCCCTTGCATCCCGGCAGCAGCACTGCCCCCAGCCCCTTGCATCCCGGCAGCAGCACTGCCCCCGGCCCCTTGCATCCCGGCAGCACCACTGCCCCCGGCCCCTTGCATCCCGGCAGCAACACTGCCCCCAGCCCCTTGCATCCCGGCAGCAACACTGCCCCCAGCCCCTTGCATCCCGGCAGCAGCACTGCCCCCAACCCCTTGCATCCCGGCAGCAGCACTGCCCCCGGCCCCTTGCATCCCGGCAGCAGCACTGCCCCCGGCCGCTTGCATCCCGGCAGCAGCACTGCCCCCAGCCCCTTGCATCCCGGCAGCAGCACTGCCCCCAGCCCCTTGCATCCCGGCAGCAGCACTGCCCCTAGCCCCTTGCATCCCGGCAACAGCACTGCCCCCAGCCCCTTGCATCCCGGCAGCAGCACTGCCCCCAGCCCCTTGCATCCCGGCAGCAGCACTGCCCCCGGCCCCTTGCATCCCGGCAGCAGCACTGCCCCCAGCCCCTTGCATCCCGGCAGCAGCACTGCCCCCGGCCCCTTGCATCCCGGCAGCAGCACTGCCCCCAGCCCCTTGCATCCCGGCAGCAGCACTGCCCCCAGCCCCTTGCATCCCGGCAGCACCACTGCCCCCAGCCCCTTGCATCCCGGCAGCAGCACTACCCCCAGCCCCTTGCATCCCGGCAGCAGCACTGCCCCCAGCCCCTTGCATCCCGGCAGCAGCAGTGCCCCCAGCCCCTTGCATCCCGGCAGCAGCACTGCCCCCGGCCCCTTGCATCCCGGCAGCGGCACTGCCCCCAGCCCCTTGCATCCCGGCAGCAGCACTGCCCCCAGCCCCTTGCATCCCGGCAGCAGCACTACCCCCAGCCCCTTGCATCCCGGCAGCAGCACTGCCCCCGGCCCCTTGCATCCCGGCAGCAGCACTGCCCCCAGCCCCTTGCATCCCGGCAGCAGCACTGCCCCCAGCCCCTTGCATCCCGGCAGCAGCACTGCCCCCAGCCCCTTGCATCCCGGCAGCAGCACTACCCCCAGCCCCTTGCATCCCGGCAGCAGCACTGCCCCCAGCCCCTTGCATCCCGGCAGCAGCACTGCCCCCAGCCCCTTGCATCCCGGCAGCAGCACTGCCCCCGGCCCCTTGCATCCCGGCAGCAGCACTGCCCACAGCCCCTTGCATCCCGGCAGCAGCACTGCCCCCAGCCCCTTGCATCCCGGCAGCACCACTGCCCCCGGCCCCTTGCATCCCGGCAGCAGCACTGCCCCCGGCCCCTTGCATCCCGGCAGCAGCACTGCCCCCAGCCCCTTGCATCCCGGCAGCAGCACTGCCCCCGGCCCCTTGCATCCCGGCAGCACCACTGCCCCCGGCCCCTTGCATCCCGGCAGCAACACTGCCCCCAGCCCCTTGCATCCCGGCAGCAACACTGCCCCCAGCCCCTTGCATCCCGGCAGCAGCACTGCCCCCAGCCCCTTGCATCCCGGCAGCAGCACTGCCCCCGGCCCCTTGCATCCCGGCAGCAGCACTGCCCCCGGCCGCTTGCATCCCGGCAGCAGCACTGCCCCCAGCCCCTTGCATCCCGGCAGCAGCACTGCCCCCAGCCCCTTGCATCCCGGCAGCAGCACTGCCCCCAGCCCCTTGCATCCCGGCAGCAGCACTGCCCCCAGCCCCTTGCATCCCGGCAGCAGCACTGCCCCCAGCCCCTTGCATCCCGGCAGCAGCACTGCCCCCGGCCCCTTGCATCCCGGCAGCAGCACTGCCCCCAGCCCCTTGCATCCCGGCAGCAGCACTGCCCCCGGCCCCTAGCATCCCGGCAGCCTCACTGCCCCCAGCCCCTTGCATCCCGGCAGCAGCACTGCCCCCAGCCCCTTGCATCCCGGCAGCAGCACTGCCCCCGGCCCCTTGCATCCTGGCAGCAGCACTGCCCCCAGCCCCTTGCATCCCGGCAGCAGCACTGCCCCCGGCCCCTTGCATCCCGGCAGCAGCACTGCCCCCGGCCGCTTGCATCCCGGCAGCAGCACTGCCCCCAGCCCCTTGCATCCCGGCAGCAGCACTGCCCCCAGCCCCTTGCATCCCGGCAGCAGCACTGCCCCCAGCCCCTTGCATCCCGGCAGCAGCACTGCCCCCAGCCCCTTGCATCCCGGCAGCAGCACTGCCCCCAGCCCCTTGCATCCCGGCAGCAGCACTGCCCCCGGCCCCTTGCATCCCGGCAGCAGCACTGCCCCCGGCGCCTTGCATCCCGGCAGCAGCACTACCCCCAGCCCCTTGCATCCCGGCAGCAGCACTGCCCCCAGCCCCTTGCATCCCGGCAGCAGCAGTGCCCCCAGCCCCTTGCATCCCGGCAGCAGCACTGCCCCCGGCCCCTTGCATCCCGGCAGCGGCACTGCCCCCAGCCCCTTGCATCCCGGCAGCAGCACTGCCCCCAGCCCCTTGCATCCCGGCAGCAGCACTGCCCCCAGCCCCTTGCATCCCGGCAGCAGCACTACCCCCAGCCCCTTGCATCCCGGCAGCAGCACTGCCCCCAGCCCCTTGCATCCCGGCAGCAGCACTGCCCCCAGCCCCTTGCATCCCGGCAGCAGCACTGCCCCCAGCCCCTTGCATCCCGGCAGCAGCACTGCCCCCGGCCCCTTGCATCCCGGCAGCAGCACTGCCCCCAGCCCCTTGCATCCCGGCAGCAGCACTGCCCCCAGCCCCTTGCATCCCGGCAGCAGCACTACCCCCAGCCCCTTGCATCCCGGCAGCAGCACTGCCCCCAGCCCCTTGCATCCCGGCAGCAGCACTGCCCCCAGCCCCTTGCATCCCGGCAGCAGCACTGCCCCCGGCCCCTTGCATCCCGGCAGCAGCACTGCCCCCAGCCCCTTGCATCCCGGCAGCACCACTGCCCCCGGCCCCTTGCATCCCGACAGCACCACTGCCCCCAGCCCCTTGCATCCCGGCAGCAGCACTACCCCCAGCCCCTTGCATCCCGGCAGCACCACTGCCCCCGGCGCCTTGCATCCCGGCAGCAGCACTGCCCCCAGCCCCTTGCATCCCGGCAGCAGCACTGCCCCCAGCCCCTTGCATCCCGGCAGCAGCACTGCCCCCAGCCCCTTGCATCCCGGCAGCAGCACTGCCCCCGGCCCCTTGCATCCCGGCAGCAGCACTGCCCCCGGCCCCTTGCATCCCGGCAGCAGCACTGCCCCCAGCCCCTTGCATCCCGGCAGCAGCACTGCCCCCAGCCCCTTGCATCCCGGCAGCACCACTGCCCCCAGCCCCTTGCATCCCGGCAGCAGCACTGCCCCCAGCCCCTTGCATCCCGGCAGCAGCACTGCCCCCGGCCCCTTGCATCCCGGCAGCAGCACTGCCCCCAGCCCCTTGCATCCCGGCAGCACCACTGCCCCCAGCCCCTTGCATCCCGGCAGCACCACTGCCCCCAGCCCCTTGCATCCCGGCAGCAGCACTACCCCCAGCCCCTTGCATCCCGGCAGCAGCACTGCCCCCAGCCATTGCATCCTGGCAGCAGCACTGCCCCCAGCCCCTTGCATCCCGGCAGCAGCACTGCCCCCAGCCCCTTGCATCCCGGCAGCAGCACTGCCCCCAGCCCCTTGCATCCCGGCAGCAGCACTGCCCCCGGCCCCTTGCATCCCGGCAGCACCACTGCCCCCAGCCCCTTGCATCCCGGCAGCAGCACTGCCCCCAGCCCCTTGCATCCCGGCAGCACCACTGCCCCCAGCCCCTTGCATCCCGGCAACAGCACTACCCCCAGCCCCTTGCATCCCGGCAGCAGCACTGCCCCCAGCCATTGCATCCTGGCAGCAGCACTGCCCCCAGCCCCTTGCATCCCGGCAGCAGCACTGCCCCCAGCCCCTTGCATCCCGGCAGCACCACTGCCCCCAGCCCCTTGCATCCCGGCGGCAGCACTGCCCCCAGCCCCTTGCATCCCGGCAGCAGCACTGCCCCCAGCCCCTTGCATCCCGGCAGCAGCACTGCCCCCGGCCCCTTGCATCCCGGCAGCAGCACTGCCCCCAGCCCCTTGCATCCCGGCAGCAGCACTGCCCCCGGCCCCTTGCATCCCGGCAGCACCACTGCCCCCAGCCCCTTGCATCCCGGCAGCAGCACTACCCCCAGCCCCTTGCATCCCGGCAGCAGCACTGCCCCCGGCGCCTTGCATCCCGGCAGCAGCACTGCCCCCAGCCCCTGGCATCCCGGCAGCAGCACTGCCCCCAGCCCCTTGCATCCCGGCAGCAGCACTGCCCCCAGCCCCTTGCATCCCGGAAGCAGCACTGCCCCCGGCCCCTTGCATCCCGGCAGCAGCACTGCCCCCGGCCCCTTGCATCCCGGCAGCAGCACTGCCCCCAGCCCCTTGCATCCCGGCAGCAGCACTGCCCCCAGCCCCTTGCATCCCGGCAGCACCACTGCCCCCAGCCCCTTGCATCCCGGCAGCAGCACTGCCCCCAGCCCCTTGCATCCCGGCAGCAGCACTGCCCCCGGCCCCTTGCATCCCGGCAGCAGCACTGCCCCCAGCCCCTTGCATCCCGGCAGCACCACTGCCCCCAGCCCCTTGCATCCCGGCAGCACCACTGTCCCCAGCCCCTTGCATCCCGGCAGCAGCACTACCCCCAGCCCCTTGCATCCCGGCAGCAGCACTGCCCCCAGCCATTGCATCCTGGCAGCAGCACTGCCCCCAGCCCCTTGCATCCCGGCAGCAGCACTGCCCCCGGCCCCTTGCATCCCGGCAGCAGCACTGCCACCAGCCCCTTGCATCCCGGCAGCAGCACTGCCCCCGGCCCCTTGCATCCCGGCAGCACCACTGCCCCCAGCCCCTTGCATCCCGGCAGCAGCACTGCCCCCAGCCCCTTGCATCCCGGCAGCACCACTGCCCCCAGCCCCTTGCATCCCGGCAACAGCACTACCCCCAGCCCCTTGCATCCCGGCAGCAGCACTGCCCCCAGCCATTGCATCCTGGCAGCAGCACTGCCCCCAGCACCTTGCATCCCGGCAGCAGCACTGCCCCCAGCCCCTTGCATCCCGGCAGCACCACTGCCCCCAGCCCCTTGCATCCCGGCAGCAGCACTACCCCCAGCCCCTTGCATCCCGGCAGCAGCACTGCCCCCAGCCCCTTGCATCCCGGCAGCAGCACTGCCCCCGGCCCCTTGCATCCCGGCAGCAGCACTGCCCCCAGCCCCTTGCATCCCGGCAGCAGCACTGCCCCCAGCCCCTTGCATCCCGGCAGCACCACTGCCCCCAGCCCCTTGCATCCCGGCAGCAGCACTACCCCCAGCCCCTTGCATCCCGGCAGCAGCAATGCCCCCAGCCCCTTGCATCCCGGCAGCAGCACTGCCCCCAGCCCCTTGCATCCCGGCAGCAGCACTGGCCCAGCCCCTTGCATCCCGGCAGCAGCACTGCCCCCAGCCCCTTGCATCCCGGCAGCAGCACTGCCCCCGGCCCCTTGCATCCCGGCAGCAGCACTGCCCCCGGCCCCTTGCATCCCGGCAGCAGTACTGCCCCCAGCCCCTTGCATCCCGGCAGCAGCACTGCCCCCAGCCCCTTGCATCCCGGCAGCAGCACTACCCCCAGCCCCTTGCATCCCGGCAGCAGCACTGCCCCCAGCCCCTTGCATCCCGGCAGCAGCACTGCCCCCAGCCCCTTGCATCTCGGCAGCAGCACTGCCCCCGGCCCCTTGCATCCCGGCAGCAGCACTGCCCCCAGCCCCTTGCATCCCGGCAGCAGCACTGCCCCCAGCCCCTTGCATCCCGGCAGCAGCACTGCCCCCAGCCCCTTGCATCCCGGCAGCACCACTGCCCCCAGCCCCTTGCATCCCGGCAGCAGCACTACCCCCAGCCCCTTGCATCCCGGCAGCAGCACTGCCCCCAGCCCCTTGCATCCCGGCATCAGCACTGCCCCCAGCCCCTTGCATCCCGGCAGCAGCACTGCCCCCAGCCCCTTGCATCCCGGCAGCAGCACTGCCCCCAGCCCCTTGCATCCCGGCAGCAGCACTGCCCCCAGCCCCTTGCATCCCGGCAGCAGCACACCCCCAGCCACTTGCATCCCGGCAGCAGCACTACCCCCAGCCCCTTGCATGCCGGCAGCAGCACTGCCCCCAGCCCCTTGCATCCCGGCAGCAGCACTGCCCCCAGCCCCTTGCATCCCGGCAGCAGCACTGCCCCCAGCCCCTTGCATCCCGGCAGCAGCACTGCCCCCAGCCCCTTGCATCCCGGCAGCAGCACTGCCCCCAGCCCCTTGCATCCCGGCAGCACCACTGCCCCCAGCCCCTTGCATCCCGGCAGCAGCACTGCCCCCAGCCCCTTGCATCCCGGCAGCAGCACTGCCCCCAGCCCCTTGCATCCCGGCAGCAGCACTGCCTCCAGCCCCTTGCATCCCGGCAGCAGCACTGCCCCCAGCCCCTTGCATCCGGGCAGCAGCACTGCCCCCAGCCCCTTGCATCCCGGCAGCAGCACTGCCCCCAGCCCCTTGCATCCCGGCAGCAGCACTGCCCCCAGCCCCTTGCATCCCGGCAGCACCACTGCCCCCAGCCCCTTGCATCCCGGCAGCACCACTGCCCCCAGCCCCTTGCATCCCGGCAGCAGCACTACCCCCAGCCCCTTGCATCCCGGCAGCAGCACTGCCCCCAGCCCCTTGCATCCCGGCAGCAGCACTGCCCCCAGCCCCTTGCATCCCGGCAGCAGCACTGCCCCCAGCCCCTTGCATCCCGGCAGCAGCAATGCCCCCAGCCCCTTGCATCCCGGCAGCAGCACTGCCCCCAGCCCCTTGCATCCCGGCAGCAGCACTGCCCCCAGCCCCTTGCATCCCGGCAGCACCACTGCCCCCAGCCCCTTGCATCCCGGCAGCAGCACTGCCCCCAGCCCCTTGCATCCCGGCAGCAGCACTGCCCCCAGCCCCTTGCATCCCGGCAGCAGCACTGCCTCTAGCCCCTTGCATCCCGGCAGCAGCACTGCCCCCAGCCCCTTGCATCCCGGCAGCAGCACTGCCCCCAGCCCCTTGCATCCCGGCAGCAGCACTGCCCCCAGCCCCTTGCATCCCGGCAGCAACACTACCCCCAGCCCCTTGCATCCCGGCAGCAGCACTGCCCCCAGCCCCTTGCATCCCGGCAGCAGCACTACCCCCGGCCCCTTGCATCCCGGCAGCAGCACTGCCCCCAGCCCCTTGCATCCCGGCAGCAGCACTGCCCCCAGCCCCTTGCATCCCGGCAGCAGCACTGCCCCCAGCCCCTTGCATCCCGGCAGCAGCACTGCCCCCAGCCCCTTGCATCCCGGCAGCAGCACTGCCCCCAGCCCCTTGCATCCCGGCAGCAGCACTGCCCCCAGCCCCTTGCATCCCGGCAGCAGCACTGCCCCCAGCCCCTTGCATCCCGGCAGCACCACTGCCCCCAGCCCCTTGCATCCCGGCAGCAGCACTGCCCCCAGCCCCTTGCATCCCGGCAGCAGCACTGCCCCCAGCCCCTTGCATCCCGGCAGCAGCACTGCCTCTAGCCCCTTGCATCCCGGCAGCAGCACTGCCCCCAGCCCCTTGCATCCCGGCAGCAGCACTGCCCCCAGCCCCTTGCATCCCGGCAGCAGCACTGCCCCCAGCCCCTTGCATCCCGGCAGCAGCACTGCCCCCAGCCCCTTGCATCCCGGCAGCAGCACTACCCCCAGCCCCTTGCATCCCGGCAGCAGCACTGCCCCCAGCCCCTTGCATCCCGGCAGCAGCACTGCCCCCAGCCCCTTGCATCCCGGCAGCAGCACTGCCCCCAGCCCCTTGCATCCCGGCAGCAGCACTGCCTCTAGCCCCTTGCATCCCGGCAGCAGCACTGCCCCCAGCCCCTTGCATCCCGGCAGCAGCACTGCCCCCAGCCCCTTGCATCCCGGCAGCAGCACTGCCTCTAGCCCCTTGCATCCCGGCAGCAGCACTGCCCCCAGCCCCTTGCATCCCGGCAGCAGCACTGCCCCCAGCCCCTTGCATCCCGGCAGCAGCACTGCCCCCAGCCCCTTGCATCCCGGCAGCAGCACTGCCCCCAGCCCCTTGCATCCCGGCAGCAGCACTACCCCCAGCCCCTTGCATCCCGGCAGCAGCACTGCCCCCAGCCCCTTGCATCCCGGCAGCAGCACTGCCCCCAGCCCCTTGCATCCCGGCAGCACCACTGCCCCCAGCCCCTTGCATCCCGGCAGCAGCACTGCCCCCAGCCCCTTGCATCCCGGCAGCAGCACTGCCCCCAGCCCCTTGCATCCCGGCAGCAGCACTGCCTCTAGCCCCTTGCATCCCGGCAGCAGCACTGCCCCCAGCCCCTTGCATCCCGGCAGCAGCACTGCCCCCAGCCCCTTGCATCCCGGCAGCAGCACTGCCCCCAGCCCCTTGCATCCCGGCAGCAGCACTGCCCCCAGCCCCTTGCATCCCGGCAGCAGCACTACCCCCAGCCCCTTGCATCCCGGCAGCAGCACTACCCCCGGCCCCTTGCATCCCGGCAGCAGCACTGCCCCCAGCCCCTTGCATCCCGGCAGCAGCACTGCCCCCAGCCCCTTGCATCCCGGCAGCAGCACTGCCCCCGGCCCCTTGCATCCCGGCAGCAGCACTGCCCCCAGCCTCTTGCATCCCGGCAGCAGCATTGCCCCCAGCCCCTTGCATCCCGGCAGCAGCACTGCCCCCAGCCCCTTGCATCCCGGCAGCAGCACTGCCCCCAGCCCCTTGCATCCCGGCAGCACCACTGCCCCCGGCCCCTTGCATCCCGGCAGCACCACTGCCCCCAGCCCCTTGCATCCCGGCAGCAGCACTACCCCCAGCCCCTTGCATCCCGGCAGCAGCACTGCCCCCGGCGCCTTGCATCCCGGCAGCAGCACTGCCCCCAGCCCCTTGCATCCCGGCAGCAGCACTGCCCCCAGCCCCTTGCATCCCGGCAGCAGCACTGCCCCCAGCCCCTTGCATCCCGGCAGCAGCACTGCCCCCGGCCCCTTGCATCCCGGCAGCAGCACTGCCCCCGGCCCCTTGCATCCCGGCAGCAGCACTGCCCCCAGCCCCTTGCATCCCGGCAGCAGCACTGCCCCCAGCCCCTTGCATCCCGGCAGCAGCACTACCCCCAGCCCCTTGCATCCCGGCAGCAGCACTGCCCCCGGCCCCTTGCATCCCGGCAGCAGCACTACCCCCAGCTCCTTGCATCCCGGCAGCAGCACTGCCCCCAGCCCCTTGCATCCCGGCAGCAGCACTGCCCCCAGCCCCTTGCATCCCGGCAGCAGCACTGCCCCCAGCCCCTTGCATCCCGGCAGCAGCACTGCCCCCAGCCCCTTGCATCCCGGCAGCAGCACTGCCCCCGGCCCCTTGCATCCCGGCAGCAGCACTACCCCCAGCCCCTTGCATCCCGGCAGCAGCACTGCCCCCAGCCCCTTGCATCCCGGCAGCAGCACTGCCCCCAGCCCCTTGCATCCCGGCAGCAGCACTGCCCCCAGCCCCTTGCATCCCGGCAGCAGCACTGCCCCCAGCCCCTTGCATCCCGGCAGCAGCACTGCCCCCGGCCCCTTGCATCCCGGCAGCAGCACTACCCCCAGCCCCTTGCATCCCGGCAGCAGCACTGCCCCCGGCCCCTTGCATCCCGGCAGCAGCACTGCCCCCGGCCCCTTGCATCCCGGCAGCAGCACTGCCCCCAGCCCCTTGCATCCCGGCAGCAGCACTGCCCCCGGCCCCTTGCATCCCGGCAGCAGCACTACCCCCAGCTCCTTGCATCCCGGCAGCAGCACTGCCCCCAGCCCCTTGCATCCCGGCAGCAGCACTGCCCCCAGCCCCTTGCATCCCGGCAGCAGCACTGCCCCCAGCCCCTTGCATCCCGGCAGCAGCACTGCCCCCGGCCCCTTGCATCCCGGCAGCACCACTGCCCCCAGCCCCTTGCATCCCGGCAGCAGCACTACCCCCAGCCCCTTGCATCCCGGCAGCAGCACTGCCCCCGGCCCCTTGCATCCTGGCAGCAGCACTGCCCCCAGCCCCTTGCATCCCGGCAGCAGCACTGCCCCCAGCCCCTTGCATCCCGGCAGCAGCACTGCCCCCAGCCCCTTGCATCCCGGCAGCAGCACTGCCCCCAGCCCCTTGCATCTCGGAAGCAGCACTGCTCCCGGCCCCTTGCATCCCGGCAGCAGCACTGCCCCCAGCCCCTTGCATCCCGGCAGCAGCACTGCCCCCAGCCCCTTGCATCCCGGCAGCACCACTGCCCCTAGCCCCTTGCATCCCGGCAGCAGCACTACCCCCAGCCCCTTGCATCCCGGCAGCAGCACTGCCCCCAGCCATTGCATCCTGGCAGCAGCACTGCCCCCAGATCCTTGCATCCCGGCAGCAGCACTGCCCCCAGCCCCTTGCATCCCGGCAGCAGCACTGCCCCCAGCCCCTTGCATCCCGGCAGCAGCACTGCCCCCGGCCCCTTGCATCCCGGCAGCAGCACTGCCCCCAGCCCCTTGCATCCCGGCAGCAGCACTGCCCCCAGCCCCTTGCATCCCAGCAGCACCACTGCCCCCAGCCCCTTGCATCCCGGCAGCAGCACTGCCCCCAGCCATTGCATCCTGGCAGCAGCACTGCCCCCAGCCCCTTGCATCCCGGCAGCAGCACTGCCCCCAGCCCCTTGCATCCCGGCAGCAGCACTGCCCCCGGCCCCTTGCATCCCGGCAGCACCACTGCCCCCAGCCCCTTGCATCCCGGCAGCAGCACTGCCCCCAGCCATTGCATCCTGGCAGCAGCACTGCCCCCAGCCCCTTGCATCCCGGCAGCAGCACTGCCCCCAGCCCCTTGCATCCCGGCAGCAGCACTGCCCCCAGCCCCTTGCATCCCGGTGGCAGCACTGCCCCCGGCCCCTTGCATCCCGGCGGCAGCACTGCCCCCGGCCCCTTGCATCCCGGCAGCAGTACTGCCCCCAGCCCCTTGCATCCCGGCAGCAGCACTGCCCCCAGCCCCTTGCATCCCGGCAGCACCACTACCCCCAGCCCCTTGCATCCCGGCAGCAGCACTGCCCCCAGCCCCTTGCATCCCGGCAGCAGCACTGCCCCCAGCCCCTTGCATCTCGGCAGCAGCACTGCCCCCGGCCCCTTGCATCCCGGCAGCAGCACTGCCCCCAGCCCCTTGCATCCCGGCAGCAGCACTGCCCCCAGCCCCTTGCATCCCGGCAGCAGCACTGCCCCCAGCCCCTTGCATCCCGGCAGCACCACTGCCCCCAGCCCCTTGCATCCCGGCAGCAGCACTACCCCCAGCCCCTTGCATCCCGGCAGCAGCACTGCCCCCAGCCCCTTGCATCCCGGCAGCAGCACTGCCCCCAGCCCCTTGCATCCCGGCAGCAGCACTGCCCCCAGCCCCTTGCATCCCGGCAGCAGCACTGCCCCCAGCCCCTTGCATCCCGGCAGCAGCACTGCCCCCAGCCCCTTGCATCCCGGCAGCAGCACTGCCCCCAGCCACTTGCATCCCGGCAGCAGCACTACCCCCAGCCCCTTGCATGCCGGCAGCAGCACTGCCCCCAGCCCCTTGCATCCCGGCAGCAGCACTGCCCCCAGCCCCTTGCATCCCGGCAGCAGCACTGACCCCAGCCCCTTGCATCCCGGCAGCAGCACTGCCCCCAGCCCCTTGCATCCCGGCAGCAGCACTGCCCCCAGCCCCTTGCATCCCGGCAGCACCATTGCCCCCAGCCCCTTGCATCCCGGCAGCAGCACTGCCCCCAGCCCCTTGCATCCCGGCAGCAGCACTGCCCCCAGCCCCTTGCATCCCGGCAGCAGCACTGCCTCCAGCCCCTTGCATCCCGGCAGCAGCACTGCCCCCAGCCCCTTGCATCCCGGCAGCAGCACTGCCCCCAGCCCCTTGCATCCCGGCAGCAGCACTGCCCCCAGCCCCTTGCATCCCGGCAGCAGCACTGCCCCCAGCCCCTTGCATCCCGGCAGCACCACTGCCCCGAGCCCCTTGCATCCCGGCAGCAGCACTGCCCCCAGCCCCTTGCATCCCGGCAGCAGCACTACCCCCAGCCCCTTGCATCCCGGCAGCAGCACTTCCCCCAGCCCCTTGCATCCCGGCAGCAGCACTGCCCCCAGCCCCTTGCATCCCGGCAGCAGCACTGCCCCCAGCCCCTTGCATCCCGGCAGCAGCACTGCCCCCAGCCCCTTGCATCCCGGCAGCAGCACTGCCCCCAGCCCCTTGCATCCCGGCAGCAGCACTGCCCCCAGCCCCTTGCATCCCGGCAGCACCACTGCCCCCAGCCCCTTGCATCCCGGCAGCAGCACTGCCCCCAGCCCCTTGCATCCCGGCAGCAGCACTGCCCCCAGCCCCTTGCATCCCGGCAGCAGCACTGCCTCCAGCCCCTTGCATCCCGGCAGCAGCACTGCCCCCAGCCCCTTGCATCCCGGCAGCAGCACTGCCCCCAGCCCCTTGCATCCCGGCAGCAGCACTGCCCCCAGCCCCTTGCATCCCGGCAGCAGCACTGCCCCCAGCCCCTTGCATCCCGGCAGCAGCACTACCCCCGGCCCCTTGCATCCCGGCAGCAGCACTGCCCCCAGCCCCTTGCATCCCGGCAGCAGCACTGCCCCCAGCCCCTTGCATGCCGGCAGCAGCACTGCCCCCAGCCCCTTGCATCCCGGCAGCAGCACTACCCCCGGCCCCTTGCATCCCGGCAGCAGCACTGCCCCCAGCCCCTTGCATCCCGGCAGCAGCACTGCCCCCAGCCCCTTGCATCCCGGCAGCAGCACTGCCCCCGGCCCCTTGCATCCCGGCAGCAGCACTGCCCCCAGCCCCTTGCATCCCGGCAGCAGCACTGCCCCCAGCCCCTTGCATCCCGGCAGCAGCACTGCCCCCAGCCCCTTGCATCCCGGCAGCAGCACTGCCCCCAGCCCCTTGCATCCCGGCAGCAGCACTGCCCCCAGCCCCTTGCATCCCGGCAGCAGCACTGCCCCCAGCCCCTTGCATCCCGGCAGCAGCACTGCCCCCGGCCCCTTGCATCCCGGCAGCAGCACTGCCCCTAGCCCCTTGCATCCCGGCAGCACCACTGCCCCCGGCCCCTTGCATCCCGGCAGCACCACTGCCCCCAGCCCCTTGCATCCCGGCAGCAGCACTACCCCCAGCCCCTTGCATCCCGGCAGCAGCACTGCCCCCGGCGCCTTGCATCCCGGCAGCAGCACTGCCCCCAGCCCCTTGCATCCCGGCAGCAGCACTGCCCCCAGCCCCTTGCATCCCGGCAGCAGCACTGCCCCCAGCCCCTTGCATCCCGGCAGCAACACTGCCCCCGGCCCCTTGCATCCCGGCAGCAGCACTGCCCCCGGCCCCTTGCATCCCGGCAGCAGCACTGCCCCCAGCCCCTTGCATCCCGGCAACAGCACTGCCCCCAGCCCCTTGCATCCCGGCAGCACCACTGCCCCCAGCCCCTTGCATCCCGGCAGCAGCACTACCCCCAGCCCCTTGCATCCCGGCAGCAGTACTGCCCCCAGCCCCTTGCATCCCGGCAGCAGCACTGCCCCCGGCCCCTTGCATCCCGGCAGCAGCACTGCCCCCAGCCCATTGCATCCCGGCAGCAGCACTGCCCCCAGCCCCTTGCATCCCGGCAGCAGCACTGCCCCCAGCCCCTTGCATCCCGGCAGCACCACTGCCCCCAGCCCCTTGCATCCCGGCAGCAGCACTACCCCCAGCCCCTTGCATCCCGGCAGCAGCACTGCCCCCAGCCATTGCATCCTGGCAGCAGCACTGCCCCCAGCCCCTTGCATCCCGGCAGCAGCACTACCCCCAGCCCCTTGCATCCCGGCAGCAGCACTGCCCCCAGCCCCTTGCATCCCGGCAGCAGCACTGCCCCCAGCCCCTTGCATCTCGGCAGCAGCACTGCCCCCGGCCCCTTGCATCCCGGCAGCAGCACTGCCCCCAGCCCCTTGCATCCCGGCAGCAGCACTGCCCCCAGCCATTGCATCCTGGCAGCAGCACTGCCCCCAGCCCCTTGCATCCCGGCAGCAGCACTACCCCCAGCCCCTTGCATCCCGGCAGCAGCACTGCCCCCAGCCCCTTGCATCCCGGCAGCAGCACTGCCCCCAGCCCCTTGCATCTCGGCAGCAGCACTGCCCCCGGCCCCTTGCATCCCGGCAGCAGCACTGCCCCCAGCCCCTTGCATCCCGGCAGCAGCACTGCCCCCAGCCCCTTGCATCCCGGCAGCAGCACTGCCCCCAGCCCCTTGCATCCCGGCAGCAGCACTGCCCCCAGCCCCTTGCATCCCGGCAGCAGCACTACCCCCAGCCCCTTGCATCCCGGCAGCAGCACTGCCCCTAGCCCCTTGCATCCCGGCAGCAGCACTGCCCCCAGCCCCTTGCATCCCGGCAGCAGCACTGCCCCCAGCCCCTTGCATCCCGGCAGCAGCACTGCCCCCAGCCCCTTGCATCCCGGCAGCAGCACTGCCCCCAGCCCCTTGCATCCCGGCAGCAGCACTGCCCCCAGCCACTTGCATCCCGGCAGCAGCACTACCCCCAGCCCCTTGCATCCCGGCAGCACCACTGCCCCCAGCCCCTTGCATCCCGGCAGCAGCACTGCCCCCAGCCCCTTGCATCCCGGCAGCAGCACTGCCCCCAGCCCCTTGCATCCCGGCAGCAGCACTGCCCCCAGCCCCTTGCATCCCGGCAGCAGCACTGCCCCCAGCCACTTGCATCCCGGCAGCAGCACTACCCCCAGCCCCTTGCATCCCGGCAGCACCACTGCCCCCAGGCCCTTGCATCCCGGCAGCAGCACTGCCCCCAGCCCCTTGCATCCCGGCAGCAGCACTGCCCCTAGCCCCTTGCATCCCGGCAGCAGCACTGCCCCCAGCCCCTTGCATCCCGGCAGCAGCACTGCCCCCAGCCCCTTGCATCCCGGCAGCAGCACTGCCCCCAGCCCCTTGCATCCCGGCAGCAGCACTGCCCCCAGCCCCTTGCATCCCGGCAGCAGCACTGCCTCCAGCCCCTTGCATCCCGGCAGCAGCACTGCCCCCAGCCCCTTGCATCCCGGCAGCACCACTGCCCCCAGCCCCTTGCATCCCGGCAGCAGCACTGCCCCCAGCCCCTTGCATCCCGGCAGCAGCACCGCCCCCAGCCCCTTGCATCCCGGCAGCAGCACTGCCTCCAGCCCCTTGCATCCCGGCAGCAGCACTGCCCCCAGCCCCTTGCATCCCGGCAGCAGCACTGCCCCCAGCCCCTTGCATCCCGGCAGCAGCACTGCCCCCAGCCCCTTGCATCCCGGCAGCAGCACTGCCCCCAGCCCCTTGCATCCCGGCAGCACCACTGCCCCCAGCCCCTTGCATCCCGGCAGCACCACTGCCCCCAGCCCCTTGCATTCCGGCAGCAGCACTACCCCCAGCCCCTTGCATCCCGGCAGCAGCACTGCCCCCAGCCCCTTGCATCCCGGCAGCAGCACTGCCCCCAGCCCCTTGCATCCCGGCAGCAGCACTGCCCCCAGCCCCTTGCATCCCGGCAGCAGCACTGCCCCCAGCCCCTTGCATCCCGGCAGCAGCACTGCCCCCAGCCCCTTGCATCCCGGCAGCAGCACTACCCCCAGCCCCTTGCATCCCGGCAGCAGCACTGCCCCCAGCCCCTTGCATCCCGGCAGCAGCACTGCCCCCAGCCCCTTGCATCCCGGCAGCAGCACTGCCCCCAGCCCCTTGCATCCCGGCAGCAGCACTGCCCCCAGCCCCTTGCATCCCGGCAGCACCACTGCCCCCAGCCCCTTGCATCCCGGCAGCAGCACTACCCCCAGCCCCTTGCATCCCGGCAGCAGCACTGCCCCCAGCCCCTTGCATCCCGGCAGCAGCACTGCCCCCGGCCCCTTGCATCCCTGCAGCAGCACTGCCCCCAGCCCCTTGCATCCCGGCAGCAGCACTGCCCCCAGCCCCTTGCATCCCGGCAGCAGCACTGCCCCCAGCCCCTTGCATCCCGGCAGCACCACTGCCCCCAGCCCCTTGCATCCCGGCAGCAGCACTACCCCCAGCCCCTTGCATCCCGGCAGCAGCACTGCCCCCAGCCATTGCATCCTAGCAGCAGCACTGCCCCCAGCCCCTTGCATCCCGGCAGCAGCACTACCCCCAGCCCCTTGCATCCCGGCAGCAGCACTGCCCCCAGCCCCTTGCATCCCGGCAGCAGCACTTCCCCCAGCCCCTTGCATCTCGGCAGCAGCACTGCCCCCGGCCCCTTGCATCCCGGCAGCAGCACTGCCCCCAGCCCCTTGCATCCCGGCAGCAGCACTGCCCCCAGCCCCTTGCATCCCGGCAGCAGCACTGCCCCCAGCCCCTTGCATCCCGGCAGCAGCACTGCCCCCAGCCCCTTGCATCCCGGCAGCAGCACTACCCCCAGCCCCTTGCATCCCGGCAGCAGCACTGCCCCCAGCCCCTTGCATCCCGGCAGCAGCACTGCCCCCAGCCCCTTGCATCCCGGCAGCAGCACTGCCCCCAGCCCCTTGCATCCCGGCAGCAGCACTGCCCCCAGCCCCTTGCATCCCGGCAGCAGCACTGCCCCCAGCCCCTTGCATCCCGGCAGCAGCACTGCCCCCAGCCCCTTGCATCCCGGCAGCAGCACTACCCCCAGCCCCTTGCATCCCGGCAGCACCACTGCCCCCAGCCCCTTGCATCCCGGCAGCAGCACTGCCCCCAGCCCCTTGCATCCCGGCAGCAGCACTGCCCCTAGCCCCTTGCATCCCGGCAGCAGCACTGCCCCCAGCCCCTTGCATCCCGGCAGCAGCACTGCCCCCAGCCCCTTGCATCCCGGCAGCAACACTGCCCCCAGCCCCTTGCATCCCGGCAGCAGCACTGCCTCCAGCGCCTTGCATCCCGGCAGCAGCACTGCCCCCAGCCCCTTGCATCCCGGCAGCACCACTGCCCCCAGCCCCTTGCATCCCGGCAGCAGCACTGCCCCCAGCCCCTTGCATCCCGGCAGCAGCACTGCCCCCAGCCCCTTGCATCCCGGCAGCAGCACTGCCTCCAGCCCCTTGCATCCCGGCAGCAGCACTGCCCCCAGCCCCTTGCATCCCGGCAGCAGCACTGCCCCCAGCCCCTTGCATCCCGGCAGCAGCACTGCCCCCAGCCCCTTGCATCCCGGCAGCACCACTGCCCCCAGCCCCTTGCATCCCGGCAGCACCACTGCCCCCAGCCCCTTGCATTCCGGCAGCAGCACTACCCCCAGCCCCTTGCATTCCGGCAGCAGCACTGCCCCCAGCCCCTTGCATCCCGGCAGCAGCACTGCCCCCAGCCCCTTGCATCCCGGCAGCAGCACTGCCCCCAGCCCCTTGCATCCCGGCAGCAGCACTGCCCCCAGCCCCTTGCATCCCGGCAGCAGCACTGCCCCCAGCCCCTTGCATCCCGGCAGCAGCACTACCCCCAGCCCCTTGCATCCCGGCAGCAGCACTGCCCCCAGCCCCTTGCATCCCGGCAGCAGCACTACCCCCAGCCCCTTGCATCCCGGCAGCAGCACTGCCCCCAGCCCCTTGCATCCCGGCAGCAGCACTACCCCCGGCCCCTTGCATCCCGGCAGCAGCACTGCCCCCAGCCCCTTGCATCCCGGCAGCAGCACTGCCCCCAGCCCCTTGCATCCCGGCAGCAGCACTGCCCCCGGCCCCTTGCATCCCGGCAGCAGCACTGCCCCCAGCCCCTTGCATCCCGGCAGCAGCACTGCCCACAGCCCCTTGCATCCCGGCAGCAGCACTGCCCCCAGCCCCTTGCATCCCGGCAGCAGCACTGCCCCCAGCCCCTTGCATCCCGGCAGCAGCACTGCCCCCAGCCCCTTGCATCCCGGCAGCAGCACTGCCCCCAACCCCTTGCATCCCGGCAGCAGCACTGCCCCCGGCCCCTTGCATCCCGGCAGCACCACTGCCCCCGGCCCCTTGCATCCCGGCAGCACCACTGCCCCCAGCCCCTTGCATCCCGGCAGCAGCACTACCCCCAGCCCCTTGCATCCCGGCAGCAGCACTGCCCCCGGCGCCTTGCATCCCGGCAGCAGCACTGCCCCCAGCCCCTTGCATCCCGGCAGCAGCATTGCCCCCAGCCCCTTGCATCCCGGCAGCAGCACTGCCCCCAGCCCCTTGCATCCCGGCAGCAGCACTGCCCCCGGCCCCTTGCATCCCGGCAGCAGCACTGCCCCCGGCCCCTTGCATCCCGGCAGCAGCACTGCCCCCAGCCCCTTGCATCCCGGCAGCAGCACTGCCCCCAGCCCCTTGCATCCCGGCAGCACCACTGCCCCCAGCCCCTTGCATCCCGGCAGCAGCACTACCCCCAGCCCCTTGCATCCCGGCAGCAGCACTGCCCCCAGCCCCTTGCATCCCGGCAGCAGCACTGCCCCCGGCCCCTTGCATCCCGGCAGCAGCACTGCCCCCAGCCCCTTGCATCCCGGCAGCAGCACTGCCCCCAGCCCCTTGCATCCCGGCAGCAGCACTGCCCCCAGCCCCTTGCATCCCGGCAGCACCACTGCCCCCAGCCCCTTGCATCCCGGCAGCAGCACTACCCCCAGCCCCTTGCATCCCGGCAGCAGCACTGCCCCCAGCCATTGCATCCTGGCAGCAGCACTGCCCCCAGCCCCTTGCATCCCGGCAGCAGCACTGCCCCGAGCCCCTTGCATCCCGGCAGCAGCACTGCCCCCAGCCCCTTGCATCCCGGCAGCAGCACTGCCCCCGGCCCCTTGCATCCCGGCAGCAGCACTGCCCCCGGCCCCTTGCATCCCGGGAGGTACTGCCCCCAGCCCCTTGCATCCCGGCAGCAGCACTGCCCCCAGCCCCTTGCATCCCGGCAGCAGCACTACCCCCAGCCCCTTGCATCCCGGCAGCAGCACTGCCCCCAGCCCCTTGCATCCCGGCAGCAGCACTGCCCCCAGCCCCTTGCATCCCGGCAGCAACACTGCCCCCAGCCCCTTGCATCCCGGCAGCAGCACTGCCCCCGGCCCCTTGCATCCCGGCAGCAGCACTGCCCCCAGCCCCTTGCATCCCGGCAGCAGCACTGCCCCCAGCCCCTTGCATCCCGGCAGCAGCACTACCCCCAGCCCCTTGCATCCCGGCAGCAGCACTGCCCCCAGCCCCTTGCATCCCGGCAGCAGCACTGCCCCCAGCCCCTTGCATCCCGGCAGCAGCACTGCCCCCGGCCCCTTGCATCCCGGCAGCAGCACTGCCCCCAGCCCCTTGCATCCCGGCAGCACCACTGCCCCCGGCCCCTTGCATCCCGGCAGCACCACTGCCCCCAGCCCCTTGCATCCCGGCAGCAGCACTACCCCCAGCCCCTTGCATCCCGGCAGCAGCACTGCCCCCGGCGCCTTGCATCCCGGCAGCAGCACTGCCCCCAGCCCCTTGCATCCCGGCAGCACCACTGCCCCCAGCCCCTTGCATCCCGGCAGCAGCACTGCCCCCAGCCCCTTGCATCCCGGCAGCAGCACTGCCCCCAGCCCCTTGCATCCCGGCAGCAGCACTGCCCCCAGCCCCTTGCATCCCGGCAGCAGCACTGCCCCCGGCCCCTTGCATCCCGGCAGCAGCACTGCCCCCAGCCCCTTGCATCCCGGCAGCAGCACTGCCCCCAGCCCCTTGCATCCCGGCAGCACCACTGCCCCCAGCCCCTTGCATCCCGGCAGCAGCACTACCCCCAGCCCCTTGCATCCCGGCAGCAGCACTGCCCCCAGCCCCTTGCATCCCGGCAGCACCACTGCCCCCAGCCCCTTACATCCCGGCAGCAGCACTGCCCCCAGCCCCTTGCATCCCGGCAGCACCACTACCCCCAGCCCCTTGCATCCCGGCAGCACCACTGCCCCCAGCCCCTTGCATCCCGGCAGCAGCACTACCCCCAGCCCCTTGCATCCCGGCAGCAGCACTGCCCCTAGCCATTGCATCCTGGCAGCAGCACTGCCCCCAGCCCCTTGCATCCCGGCAGCAGCACTGCCCCCAGCCCCTTGCATCCCGGCAGCAGCACTGCCCCCAGCCCCTTGCATCCCGGCAGCGGCACTGCCCCCGGCCCCTTGCATCCCGGCAGCAGCACTGCCCCCAGCCCCTTGCATCCCGGCAGCAGCACTGCCCCCAGCCCCTTGCATCCCGGCAGCAGCACTGCCCCCGGCCCCTTGCATCCCGGCAGCAGCACTGCCCCCAGCCCCTTGCATCCCGGCAGCAGCACTACCCCCAGCCCCTTGCATCCCGGCAGCAGCACTGCCCCCAGCCCCTTGCATCCCGGCAGCAGCACTGCCCCCAGCCCCTTGCATCCCGGCAGCAGCACTGCCCCCAGCCCCTTGCATCCCGGCAGCAGCACTGCCCCCGGCCCCTTGCATCCCGGCAGCAGCACTGCCCCCAGCCCCTTGCATCCCGGCAGCAGCACTGCCCCCAGCCCCTTGCATCCCGGCAGCAGCACTGCCCCCAGCCCCTTGCATCCCGGCAGCACCACTGCCCCCAGCCCCTTGCATCCCGGCAGCAGCACTACCCCCAGCCCCTTGCATCCCGGCAGCAGCACTGCCCCCAGCCCCTTGCATCCCGGCAGCAGCACTGCCCCCAGCCCCTTGCATCCCGGCAGCAGCACTGCCCCCAGCCCCTTGCATCCCGGCAGCAGCACTGCCCCCAGCCCCTTGCATCCCGGCAGCAGCACTGCCCCCAGCCCCTTGCATCCCGGCAGCAGCACTGCCCCCAGCCCCTTGCATCCCGGCAGCAGCACTACCCCCAGCCCCTTGCATCCCGGCAGCAGCACTGCCCCCAGCCCCTTGCATCCCGGCAACAGCACTGCCCCCAGCCCCTTGCATCCCGGCAGCAGCACTGCCCCCAGCCCCTTGCATCCCGGCAGCAGCACTGCCCCCAGCCCCTTGCATCCCGGCAGCAGCACTGCCCCCAGCCCCTTGCATCCCGGCAGCACCACTGCCCCCAGCCCCTTGCATCCCGGCAGCAGCACTGCCCCCAGCCCCTTGCATCCCGGCAGCAGCACTGCCCCCAGCCCCTTGCATCCCGGCAGCAGCACTGCCTCCAGCCCCTTGCATCCCGGCAGCAGCACTGCCCCCAGCCCCTTGCATCCCGGCAGCAGCACTGCCCCCAGCCCCTTGCATCCCGGCAGCAGCACTGCCCCCAGCCCCTTGCATCCCGGCAGCAGCACTGCCCCCAGCCCCTTGCATCCCGGCAGCACCACTGCCCCCAGCCCCTTGCATCCCGGCAGCACCACTGCCCCCAGCCCCTTGCATCCCGGCAGCAGCACTACCCCCAGCCCCTTGCATCCCGGCAGCAGCACTGCCCCCAGCCCCTTGCATCCCGGCAGCAGCACTGCCCCCGGCCCCTTGCATCCCGGCAGCAGCACTGCCCCCAGCCCCTTGCATCCCGGCAGCAGCACTGCCCCCAGCCCCTTGCATCCCGGCATCAGCACTGCCCCCAGCCCCTTGCATCCCGGCAGCAGCACTACCCCCAGCCCCTTGCATCCCGGCAGCAGCACTGCCCCCAGCCCCTTGCATCCCGGCAGCAGCACTGCCCCCAGCCCCTTGCATCCCGGCAGCAGCACTGCCCACAGCCCCTTGCATCCCGGCAGCAGCACTACCCCCAGCCCCTTGCATCCCGGCAGCAGCACTGCCCCCAGCCCCTTGCATCCCGGCAGCAGCACTGCCCCCAGCCCCTTGCATCCCGGCAGCAGCACTGCCCCCGGCCCCTTGCATCCCGGCAGCAGCACTGCCCCCAGCCCCTTGCATCCCAACAGCAGCACTGCCCCCAGCCCCTTGCATCCCGGCAGCAGCACGGCCCCCAGCCCCTTGCATCCCGGCAGCAGCACTGCCCCCAGCCCCTTGCATCCCGGCAGCAGCACTGCCCCCAGCCCCTTGCATCCCGGCAGCAGCACTGCCCCCAGCCCCTTGCATCCCGGCAGCAGCACTGCCCCCGGCCCCTTGCATCCCGGCAGCAGCACTGCCCCCAGCCCCTTGCATCCCGGCAGCAGCACTGCCCCGAGCCCCTTGCATCCCGGCAGCAGCACTGCCCCCAGCCCCTTGCATCCCGGCAGCACCACTGCCCCCAGCCCCTTGCATCCCGGCAGCAGCACTACCCCCAGCCCCTTGCATCCCGGCAGCAGCACTGCCCCCGGCGCCTTGCATCCCGGCAGCAGCACTGCCCCCGGCCCCTTGCATCCCGGCAGCAGCACTGCCCCCAGCCCCTTGCATCCCGGCAGCAGCACTGCCCCCAGCCCCTTGCATCCCGGCAGCAGCACTGCCCCCAGCCCCTTGCATCCCGGCAGCAGCACTGCCCCTAGCCCCTTGCATCCCGGCAGCAGCACTGCCCCCGGCCCCTTGCATCCCGGCAGCACCACTGCCCCCAGCCCCTTGCATCCCGGCAGCAGCACTACCCCCAGCCCCTTGCATCCCGGCAGCAGCACTGCCCCCGGCCCCTTGCATCCCGGCAGCAGCACTGCCCCCAGCCCCTTGCATCCCGGCAGCAGCACTGCCCCCAGCCCCTTGCATCCCGGCAGCAGCACTGCCCCCGGCCCCTTGCATCCCGGCAGCAGCACTGCCCCCGGCCCCTTGCATCCCGGCAGCAGCACTGCCCCCAGCCCCTTGCATCCCGGCAGCAGCACTGCCCCCAGCCCCTTGCATCCCGGCAGCACCACTGCCCCCAGCCCCTTGCATCCCAGCAGCAGCACTACCCCCAGCCCCTTGCATCCCGGCAGCAGCACTGCCCCCAGCCCCTTGCATCCCGGCAGCAGCACTGCCCCCGGCCCCTTGCATCCCGGCAGCAGCACTGCCCCCAGCCCCTTGCATCCCGGCAGCAGCACTGCCCCCAGCCCCTTGCATCCCGGCAGCAGCACTGCCCCCAGCCCCTTGCATCCCGGCAGCACCACTGCCCCCAGCCCCTTGCATCCCGGCAGCAGCACTGCCCCCAGCCCCTTGCATCCCGGCAGCAGCACTGCCCCCAGCCCCTTGCATCCCGGCAGCAGCACTGCCCCCGGCCCCTTGCATCCCGGCAGCAGCACTGCCCCCGGCCCCTTGCATCCCGGCAGCAGTACTGCCCCCAGCCCCTTGCATCCCGGCAGCAGCACTGCCCCCAGCCCCTTGCATCCCGGCAGCAGCACTACCCCCAGCCCCTTGCATCCCGGCAGCAGCACTGCCCCCAGCCCCTTGCATCCCGGCAGCAGCACTGCCCCCAGCCCCTTGCATCCCGGCAGCAGCACTGCCCCCGGCCCCTTGCATCCCGGCAGCAGCACTGCCCCCAGCCCCTTGCATCCCGGCAGCAGCACTGCCCCCAGCCCCTTGCATCCCGGCAGCAGCACTGCCCCCAGCCCCTTGCATCCCGGCAGCACCACTGCCCCCAGCCCCTTGCATCCCGGCAGCAGCACTACCCCCAGCCCCTTGCATCCCGGCAGCAGCACTGCGCCCAGCCCCTTGCATCCCGGCAGCAGCACTGCCCCCAGCCCCTTGCATCCCGGCAGCAGCACTGCCCCCAGCCCCTTGCATCCCGGCAGCAGCACTGCCCCCGGCCCCTTGCATCCCGGCAGCAGCACTGCCCCCAGCCCCTTGCATCCCGGCAGCAGCACTGCCCCCAGCCCCTTGCATCCCGGCAGCAGCACTGCCCCCAGCCCCTTGCATCCCGGCAGCACCACTGCCCCCAGCCCCTTGCATCCCGGCAGCAGCACTACCCCCAGCCCCTTGCATCCCGGCAGCACCACTACCCCCAGCCCCTTGCATCCCGGCAGCAGCACTGCCCCCAGCCCCTTGCATCCCGGCAGCAGCACTGCCCCCAGCCCCTTGCATCCCGGCAGCACCACTGCCCCCAGCCCCTTGCATCCCGGCAGCAGCACTACCCCCAGCCCCTTGCATCCCGGCAGCAGCACTGCCCCCAGCCCCTTGCATCCCGGCAGCAGCACTGCCCCCAGCCCCTTGCATCCCGGCAGCAGCACTGCCCCCAGCCCCTTGCATCCCGGCAGCAGCACTGCCCCCAGCCCCTTGCATCCCGGCAGCAGCACTGCCCCCAGCCCCTTGCATCCCGGCAGCACCACTGCCCCCAGCCCCTTGCATCCCGGCAGCAGCACTGCCCCCAGCCCCTTGCATCCCGGCAGCAGCACTGCCCCCAGCCCCTTGCATCCCGGCAGCAGCACTGCCTCCAGCCCCTTGCATCCCGGCAGCAGCACTGCCCCTAGCCCCTTGCATCCCGGCAGCAGCACTGCCCCCAGCCCCTTGCATCCCGGCAGCAGCACTGCCCCCAGCCCCTTGCATCCCGGCAGCAGAACTGCCCCCAGCCCCTTGCATCCCGGCAGCACCACTGCCCCCAGCCCCTTGCATCCCGGCAACACCACTGCCCCCAGCCCCTTGCATCCCGGCAGCAGCACTGCCCCCAGCCCCTTGCATCCCGGCAGCAGCACTGCCCCCAGCCCCTTGCATCCCGGCAGCAGCACTGCCCCCGGCCCCTTGCATCCCGGCAGCAGCACTGCCCCCAGCCCCTTGCATCCCGGCAGCACCACTGCCCCCAGCCCCTTGCATCCCGGCAGCAGCACTGCCCCCAGCCCCTTGCATCCCGGCAGCAGCACTGCCCCCAGCCCATTGCATCCCGGCAGCACCACTGCCCCCAGCCCCTTGCATCCCGGCAGCAGCACTGCCCCCAGCCCCTTGCATCCCGGCAGCAGCACTGCCCCCGGCCCCTTGCATCCCGGCAGCAGCACTGCCCCCAGCCCCTTGCATCCCGGCAGCACCACTGCCCCCGGCCCCTTGCATCCCGGCAGCAGCACTGCCCCCAGCCCCTTGCATCCTGGCAGCACCACTGCCCCCGGCCCCTTGCATCCCGGCAGCAGCACTGCCCCCAGCCCCTTGCATCCCGGCAGCACCACTGCCCCCAGCCCCTTGCATCCCGGCAGCAGCACTGCCCCCAGCCCCTTGCATCCCGGCAGCAGCACTGCCCCCAGCCCCTTGCATCCCGGCAGCACCACTGCCCCCAGCCCCTTGCATCCCGGCAGCAGCACTGCCCCCGGCCCCTTGCATCCCGGCAGCACCACTGCCCCCAGCCCCTTGCATCCCGGCAGCACCACTGCCCCCAGCCCCTTGCATCCCAGCAGCAGCACTGCCCCCGGCCCCTTGCATCCCGGCAGCACCACTGCCCCCAGCCCCTTGCATCCCGGCAGCAGCACTGCCCCCAGCCCCTTGCATCCCGGCAGCAGCACTGCCCCCAGCCCCTTGCATCCCGGCAGCAGCACTGCCCCCAGCCCCTTGCATCCCGGCAGCACCACTGCCCCCAGCCCCTTGCATCCCGGCAGCAGCACTGCCCCCAGCCCCTTGCATCCTGGCAGCAGCACTGCCCCCGGCCCCTTGCATCCCGGCAGCAGCACTGCCCCCGGCCCCTTGCATCCCGGCAGCAGCACTGCCCCCAGCCCCTTGCATCCCGGCAGCAGCACTGCCCCCGGCCCCTTGCATCCCGGCAGCAGCACTGCTTGGGAGCAGGCTTGGCGGCCGGCTTGGCAGGGGGTTCCAACCCCTGTGGCAGGTTTTCTGGCTCAGGAACGTCCCGCGTGAAATACGGTTTTCCATTGGCAAAAACATTTGCCAATCCCCATACTTCCCGCGCACTCTTTGCCCACACAATCTCAGTGTCTGACGCACTGTCTTCTTCAACATTACTTGGCAAACCACTGTCGACAGAAGTCAACGATGACACATCAGAATCTGTGTCGCTCTGAGAACCACCTGACACCTGCCCCATCACCTTGTCCAACCAACAAACATGCAGCAGAAGCTCAATATCGAACTTTTCTGTAAAGTTGGGAAAGTGAAAGTGACGGTTCCCTTGCCCCTCCCCCCCCCCCCCCGCTTACTATACAAGGGCGTTTTTTGTTCAAGGGGGGTACAAAAGACCACAGGCAGCACAATTACCGGAGGCGCCTGTCAACATCACCATGGAATTGAAGCATAAACCGAAGGCAGCGCATCCTTCTGCATGGTTGTGCACACTTTTATGGTTCACCATTGACAGCAAGGGGCCCCAACAGGCACGTAGGATGGGCAAATCACAAAAAAAGCGTGGAAAATTGCGGAAAATTGCCATCGATCGCGGAAAAATGCGTAAAATTGCGAAAAAATGCGAAATTGCGGAAAACTGCGAAAAGTTGCAGACCCCGATCCCCCCCCCTCGAAAGCCAGTATATTGCAAGACCATTGACGAGCAGAAGACGCAGCTGAATACATCAACGAGGAACTCCGGTAAAACCCCGTTCATGTTCCTATGTTCAGCCTCGACCACGCCCTGTGAAGCGGCACGACGCCCGGTCGGATGCCCCTCAGACAAAGACACCTCGTCCTCAAGTGGGTTCATTGAGCACGTGGAGTACACACATCTCCCGCCGCACTTCGTCAGGGCTAGAGCGTGCATCGCCAACTGCAGTTGGATGGGGTGCAGAAGCCGCCCGGATTGCGGGCTCCAGGTGCGCCAAAGCTCCGGGGCCTTGCGGAAGGTGCCGTCCCCGGAGCAGGGCACGTCGCACAGCACGCGATGGAACATGTCAGGGCCGCCGAGCTGCCCCAACAGGTCCTCCCCGCGCTCGCAAGTGAGCACCAGAGCTGAGAAGACAGGGCAAGGGATGAGGACTGTAGCCAGGGAGCGTGCCGCACGTCTCAGAAGGGGCATAGGGGGAGGGCTGGGCAGGACGGCACGGGGCAGGGGATCCAGGGGATGGGTTTGCCACAATATGCGTTCCGGGTAGCCCCCGCACACCGCGGCGACTGCTGCTGCGTTGCGCACCCGCCAACGAGCAGACGCCCGCGCGTCACCTCGGCACACCCGAGTCGTGAAAAATGTCGCCACCGATCCAATGGATCTCGGCCGGATTCCAATATGATCAGTGCAAATGCTTTGCGTTTGCGCCTTCGAGCATGGTCCCCCTATTTTGGACGTGCAACAACCACCAACAACGGATTCAAGAGCGCAATGAGACAGTGGGGGACATGGCGAAGTTGGCGAAGCATCACGAAGTTGGGTTGATTCGTTCCGTGGCAACGCTGCCGTCTTTTGTTCGGAATACGGGAAATCGGGAGAATGCAGATGCCGATGTTTTCTCCGCCCGATACAAAGTATGTGTGTGTGCGTGTGAGGCCCAATCATTTGAACCAAAGCAATAGCGTTCGTGATGATACACCACCTCTGCAAAGCTCCGTTCGCACTCGGTGAGTGCGTGCGTGCGCGCGTGCGCACGTGTGTGCGTGATTGAGTGACGCTCTTTGAAACATCATCATAGCGTTCTCTGCGACACATCCCCACTCGACATAGATGTCGCACCGCAGCAATGCTTGGTCTTGGGCCTCCGTCGGCGTCCTTTCCTCCCTCTCAACACCACAAAAGGCACAGGGGTTGGAGCATGGGCATGCGGGGCTGCAGGGCGCAGTAGGGGCGGCACGGACTGTGGGGGGGGGGGGGGGGTATGCGAATTAAGACTGTGGTATCAGACGCGCGTAGACGTGTTTGAGGGTCCGGCAGGTAGGCTCAGTACCTGGGCTCCCTGATCGTTCGAACTGTCGCTGCAGATGCTCCATTCGCTTGGAATCACTGTCATTCGCAACGACAATGCCTGCAGACGATCAGCCGCGCTGAAGCAAAAATGTGCATCACTGGGTGGGGCGCTGCACGGACTCGAAGCCACATCGTTTCAAGCAAGCGGTGCAAAACAATCATGGGTTTTGAACACGTGCTTCGCACACGCCTTTTTGCTGTCAGGACACACACATCGCAGGTGTGGCGCCCGAGGCAGGGGACTGAGCAGGCAGGGTTGCACGACCGGTAGCGTCTGCCACTGCTGCGGCTGCTGTTGTTCTGGCTGTCGCTGTCTCACGGCCCCTTTTCAGGGACCCTCAACGCACACAACCACACACACGCCCGCCATCACACACAGTAACAGCAGCAACACCAACAGCAACAACAGCAGCAGCCACAAGAGCATCGTCAGCCGCCGGCAGCAGCAGCAGTAGAGCAGCAGCAGCAGCAACAACAGTGAGAGCAACAAATGATGTGCTTAGCGGCCAGAAAGTTCAGCTCATCTCGTACCTCGGTGTATGACTATTGTAGCCAGCACAGCGAGCATGCACTTGTGGTCTGCTGCACCTCAGTTAAACCTTTGCAGTTTGTGGAATGATTGGGTAGCTGTGTAGCCATGTGGCCATTGCGTGGGTATTTGGTAAAACTTTGTACCGGATGAGGTAACACTTAGTAAAATTTTGGTAAAACTTAGTAAATTTTGGTAAAAATTAGTAAAAAAATTTTAAAATTTTTTTAAAAACTATTTTTACTAAGTTTTACCACGGACCCGCCTGCCCATGCCTGTTCTGTTGGGTTTTCAATCTTCTGTCACCATCCGGCCACCATCAAACCATTCCCGTGCACCTCAAGCAGGTCGCAAGCATATCCTTGCAACTGGAAAACTCATCAGACGTGGTGAAGAGCTTCAAATGCAAAATATTTCGATTCACTCTGAAACACAGCACTCGTAGCTCCTGCGTTGCCTTTGGGCAGTCGCATCAGCAAGAACAATCGATGACTGAGCCAACAATCGTTGGTCCACCTTGCAGCACCGCAAAATGACACCAATCCAAACCCCTTTCCACTTAAGACCGCAGCCGGCTGCATCCACCAGAATAAACCAACAAAAGCGAGGCCAAACCGGCCGAACTTGAAAAGCTCCGCAAAAGAGACGGATCTAGAAGCTGCAAGATGGCGTCACACGGCACAACACATGGTGTGCCCTTCACATGGACAGCAGACTTCGGCTTCCGGCTGATTGTTTGCCATGAATCACAGGGTCTCCTACAATGTCCGCTGGTTGACCCTGGCCATGCCTGCAGCATCAGTCTGGCGCCACTGTCGCCGGATTTGCGCATCTTGTGTATGCATTGCATATCCCAACACCGAACAAGCGCCGAGAATATTGCCTTGAAACCGCCGGTGCCACGTGTTCACTTGAGCACTGGAGTCCCTCTTCCGGGTTGGGTCAGCTTTGGCTCCCCCATTCCGGCTGGTGACCCAAGCATCATTTTGTGAGGCCTGTCGGGCCGGCAAAGAGACAGTGTGGAGCATTGGCCTTGTTCAGCAAAGTCATCCACGACGCGCTTCAGGGACTGGTGCACTCGGAGTGCACGGGAATGGTGGCCGAATGGTGACAGAAGATCGAAACCCCAACAGAACAGGCATGCGCAGGCAGGGTAGCACGACCGGTAGCGTCTGCCACTGCTGCGGCTGTTGTTGTTCTAGCTGTCGCTGTCTCACCGCCCGGTTCAGGGGACCCTCAACGCACACCACCACACACACATGCGCGCCATCACACACAGCAACAGCAGCAACACCAACGCACAACTGCGGCGCAGTGTGGTTTGTGTCTGCAGCCTCCGGAGGGTGCCTTCACTCATGGGATGGCAGACCACGGCTACTGTGTTGGGGAACAGGGGGGGGGTTGGGTTGGGTTGGGTCAAGGCCTCACCTAGTCGCCTACCCACAGTCTGCGCCGCCTTCCCTGCCGGACCCGACTCGGCGGCCGTACCCGGGCGTCCGGTCACAAGGCCTACCGGACTGTTGACCGCCCCCAGACCCCACGGTGGCGCTCGCGGGCGGGAGATGCTGCCGTGCCTGTGTGTATGTGCCCTTGTGTGTCTGGGGGGGGGGGGGGCTGTGGCACACCTGCTTGCTCCATTGTTGTTCGGCGTTGGCGCACATGGCGCGGGGAAGTGTGTGCCTGGTGCTCCAGGCCCCGGCAGGGAGGCTGGCAGGGAGGCTGGAGAGCCTGACTCTGAGCCCGCCGGGGGAGATGTGGGCCTGGGCTCGCAACCTTCACGTCACAAGGACATGCTACCCAACCACTCCCTGACTGCCTGTTAGCACGGGAAGGCGGTGGTACGTGGCACAACTGGGGTCAGACCCGCACTCCTTGACTGCCTTCGGCAGAGGTGGTGCTGCCACGCGGGCTGGTTCCGGCTCCCGTGGCCCAGGGCGTACCCTGGGCAGGTGGAGGGGCACCAGGGCGCAGAGAGTGCTTCCCTGCCCTGGGTGCCACCGGTGCTGGCTGCACTGGCTGCGGCGCTACAGCCCGCGTAGACGAGGTGGCCCAGAGGGCACCACACCCGAATGGCCTCTCCGTTGAGGAAGGGGGGGGGGGGGGCAGGGGTCGGCAGGTGGCTGTCTGGCCTCCAGGGGTCACCCACAACTGCACTGGAGTGCACGGGGCTGTGCTGGCCTGGGCGTCTGTGATGAAGTTGGAGGGGCGCGTGCACACCTGGAGGTTCCCTCGGCAGGCCGCTCAAGGGATACCCACAGCGGTCAAGCTGTGAGCCTTTCACATCCTCCACTTTTTAGGCCCTGAGGGCGCCGACTCAGTGCACCCCTCCCGTCACGGGCGCAGGCTGGGGGGGGGGGGGGGGGTAGAGTGGTGGATGGGTCTACCTGCTCACTTGTGTGGGAGAGGAGGACCACCTGCTGGGTTAACATGCGGGTCCCAGATCCCAACATACTCGTCGTTCGGCGTCCGCTCCCTGAGGGACCTCGATCACCATGTGACGGCCCGCAGTGAGGGTGCGAGGGCATGCTGGGGGGGGGGGGGGGTGCTGGGATTGCTTTCGGTCCGGCCCCATTTCTGTTGGGGGGGGTAGGGGCAGCAAAAGGTGTGCTCCCCTGTTTCCTGGTCCCCAGGGGGAACCAGCCCACAGCTTGCACCCTCGCTTTGTGGTGGCTGAAATTTGGGCCGACAGAGAACAGGGAGGGGGGGGGGACTTGCTTGAGCGGGGGGGGGGGGGGAAGGGGGGGGGGTCCAGGGGAGGGGGGGAGGGGGTCCAGGGGAGGGGGGGAGGGGGTCGAGGGGAGGGATGGATGGATGGATGGATGGATGCACTGCGCTTGTTCCGGTGCGCTACACCGTCTACCCAGGGCCCGTTGCTTTTGTTGTCTTCCTCCGGCTTATCACTGTGTTCCCTTCTCATCCCCTACCTGTAACGCGCACTGGAGCATTCACTGAGCGGTTGCATTCATCCATTCATTCATGCATCCACGCCTTGTTCCGGCTCACTGTCTGTGCTTGTGTGCTGTTCTCACCACTGCCATCCCTTACCCTTTCCTTTTCCCTGGTTGCCCCATGGTGTGGGGCTCCACATTCTTGCTTGCGGATACTGCAGGTGTCGTTTGGCTCCTCCTTTGCCACCTGCAGGACAACGGGGTTAGGTCATCTGCACACGGTCAATTGCCTGTTGCACTGCATGGGCCCACTCTTTCGCTTGGGCCCCCCCGGTTAGGCACATGACCATGTACGCACCGCGTCCCTCCCATTCCACTCGTCTGATCATCCTGCATTGGCCTCTGCTTGCTCATACCATCGCCGCTGTTGTGGCGTGATGACCCCTGTCGTGATAGCTATATAGCATAGGCCCATTCCAAATGGTGGTGCCTTCACCCTTTGTAGGCCCTCTAGGGGTAAGCTCCCAAGGGGAGGGGGGGAGGGGGTCCAGGGGAAGCGGGGGAGGGGGTGCGGGGGAGGGGGGGAGAGGGTCCAGGGGAGGGGGGGAGGGGGTCCAAGGGAGTGGGGGAGGGGGTCCAAGGGAAAGGGGGGAGGGGGTCTAGGGGAAGGGGGGGAGGGGGTCCAGGGGAAGGGGGGGAGGGGGTCCAGGGGAAGGGGGGGAGGGGGTCCAGGGGAGGGGGGGAGGGGGTCCAGGAGAAGGGGGGGAGGTTTTGGTTTTGGTTTTGGCATATACCCGGCCCGTGGCTCTGTTGCCCCTCTGGACGCAAGGCCTAAGGCATGGGGCACGAAGCACTCAGCCGCATCGACGCCAGATCTGTGTACTCTGGGCACGCAAATGGTCAGCCCTGGTAGTCGGCGGACGCAAACCTCGTCAGTCGCCCTCCATGAACGCCCGCACTATGCGGGCCCACTTCCTGAACCCCACCCTCTGTGGTGCTGGGGGCACGAACACATGGTCGTGAGGCACTGTCGCCCAGTCATGGGTGCCTTCTCCGCTGCTTGTGGTGTCGCCCGTCGGTGCTGCTTTGCTACTCGTGCCGCCGCCCATTGGCGCTGCTCTGCTTCTTGTGCTGTCGCCCGGTGGCGCTACTCCGCTTCTTGTGCTGCCGCCCGGATTTCGTCGGCCTGTCGCTGGTCCTCCGGGACGTCGTCCGCTTGCCGTGGCCCCTCTCCGGGGTGTCGTCCGCATTGCCGTGTCCCTATCCGGGGCGTCGTCCGCTCGCCGCGGCCCCTCTCCGTCTGTTGGCGCCACTCTACATCTTGTGACGTCGCCCGTTGCCGCCTTGCTTCCGGTGCTATCGCTCGTTGGCGCCGCTCCGCGTCTTGTGCTGTCTCCTGTTGGAGTCGCTCCGCCTCTTGTGCTGTCGCTCGTGGGCGCCGCTCCGCTTCTTGTGCTGCCGTCCGGTGGCGCCTCTCTGTTGCTTGTGGTGTCTCCCGTCGGTGCCGCTTCGCTTCTCTTGCCGCCGCCCGTTGGCGTTGTCTTGCTTCCTGTGATGTCGCCCCTTGGCGCTGCTCCGCTTCTTGTGCTGCCGCCCGGATTTCGTCGGTCTGTCGCTGGTGCTGTCGCCCGTTGGCGCCGCTCCGCTTCTTGTGCCGTGGCCCGTTGGTGCCTCTCCGCTGCTTGTGGTGTCTCCCGTCTTTGCTACTCGTGCCTCCGCCCGTCGGCGATGCTCTGCTTCTTGTGCCGTCGCCCGGTGGCGCTGGTACGCTTCTTGTGCTGCCGCCCGGATTTCGTCGGTCTATCGCTCGTGCTGTCGCCCGTTGGCGCCTCTCCGCTGCTTGTGGTGTCTCCCATCGGTGCTGCTTCGCTTCTGGTGCCGCCGCCCGTTGGTGCCGCTCCGCTTCTTGTGCTGCCGCCCGTCGGCGCCTCCGTGCTGCTTGTGGTGTCTCCCGTCGGTGCTGCTTCACTTTTCGTGCCGCCGCCCGTTGGCGCTGCTCTGCTTCTTTTTGCCGTCGCCCGTTGGTGCCGCTCCGCTTCTCGTGCTGTCGCCCGTTGGCGCCTCTTTGTTGCTTGTGGTGTCTCCCGTCGGTGCTGCGTTGCTACTCGTGCCGCCGCCCGTCGGCGCCGCTCTGCTCCTTGTGCTGTCGCCCTGTGGCGCAGCTGCGCGTCTTGTGCTGCCGCCCGGATTTTGTCGGTTTGTCCTCCGGGGCGTTGTCCGCTTGTCGTGGCCTCTCTCCGGGGCGTCGTCCGCTTGCCGTTTCCTTCTCCGGGGCGTCGTCCGCTTGCCGTGTCATTCTCCGGGGCGGCGTCCGCTTGCCGCGTCCCTCTCCGGGGCGTCGTGCGCGTGCTGTGGCCCGTCTCCGGGGCGTCGTCCGCTCGCCGCGGCCCCTCTCTGTCCGTTGGCGCTGCTCTGCATCTTGTGACGTCGCCCGTTGTCGCCTCGCTTCTTGTGTTGTCGCCCTTTGGCGCCGCACTGCTTCCTGTGCTGTCGCCTGTTGGCACCGCTCCGCCTCTTGTGGTGTCGCCCTTTGGATCCGCTCTGCCTCTTGTGCTGTCGCCTGTTGGCGCCGCTCCGCTTCTTGTGCCGTCGTCCGTTGGCGCCTCGCTGTTGCTCGTGGTGTCTCCCGTCGGCGTTGCTTTGCTACTCGTGCTGCCGCCCGTTGGCGTTGGTCTGCTTCTTGTGTTGTCGCCCGGTGGCGCTGGTTCGCTTCTTGTGCTGCCGCCCGGATTTCGTCGGTCTGTCGTTGGTGCTGTCGCCCGTTGGCGCCGCTCCGCTTCTTGTGCTGTCGCCCGTTGACGCTGCTCTGCTGCTTGTGGTGTCTCCCGTCGGTGCTGCTTTGCTACTCGTGCCTCCGCCCGTCGGTGTTGAAAATAAAAATGCTTCGAGTTGTTTTGACCCAACTCGTGCTTCTATGCCCTCAGTGTCACACAGCGAAGCAAAACAGCCTCAAGCTTGAATCAACACTGGCAATGTGTCACTCTGAGCGTCTACTCCATAAGAGTATGCATTTCGCCGCCAAACAACAGCGGCCTCATCAGCTCACGCTAAAAACTAAAAGGCAAATGCACAGCATGGTCCACGATGTGAAAATCAGAACAATTGAAGCGACAGACCAACAAATTCGCAGCGAATCAAAAAATAGCCAGCGACACTTTGGAATGGCCAGGGCTAAGCGCCTGCACGCCCATCAACCAAAAGCAAATCATGAACCGTCAATTCCGGGGTAAAAGAAATTTTTTCTTTTCCTTCCCACCCACCCTCCCCGGAAGCACGAAGTGTGCGCATGGCAAGGCGATGCCACACAGCTCGGAGGTTAGGCGACGGCCTATGCGTCACAAAGAGGCGCACACCGGGCACATGTCGGGCCACCTTGCGCTCAATCCACCGCAAGAGGCGGTTCAAGGAAAAATACAAAGAGGAATGGTAGGGAACACGCATCACATGAATTGAATGGTGTGCGGAGGCGTGTGGTCGTCGCGCCATGTAGCGTGACTTCATGGACCAAGAGAGAGGCAACATGTCATAAGCACACCGCGGGTAGTGTAGCCGAATTAAGCAAGATCTCAATCTTTCAGAAACAATGTCGAAATAGGCTTCATGGGAATTTGTTCTCAAATACCGAGCACGTTCACCCTTAATTCAACCTAGTTTATGAGCCCGTGGGTTGTTGCTACGCCAAGGCATGTAAACACCGAAGTTGGTTTGCTTGAAATTCGTACAATAGCGCAGCTCACCACACACTGAGATAATGAAGACATCAAGAAAATCAACGCCTCCCTGCTAGTTGAAATGTTGCACTTCAAAGGGCAAATGAGGGGGATAGCATCGGCGAAAATGCTCACAAACCCTCGGAGCCCACGAACGCGGGTGAATCAAACACAAGTCGTCTATAAACCTACCGTGCATAAAGCCAGGCAATGAAGGGAGAGGACACAATAATTCATAGTAGCGGTCAATCAGATTCGCAAAGGGTGGCGCCGCATTGGTCCCCATAGGAAAACCTGCTCGTTGCCTATGCAATCCTTTGCCCGGCACCACAAATAACGTGTGTGTGAAGACACAAGCTAAAACGAACTCTCCCAACGTCATCGCATCACAATAAGGGATATGGAGAAACAAAAATACCTCAGTACATTGATCAAAAAGGTCCCGCGGCAAAGGCGTAAAAAGCCATTGAGCAAAAGCTTGTTCGTGCGCGGAAAAAGCGCACGCCCCATGATGTCGCCGAAAAAACGACATCCAAAATCGCCATGCATCACGAACATCTTCCCAAAGGAAGTTGGAATACATGTTGGAAAAGTCCACCACTGTAATAGCATAGTCACCGGACGCAAAACCGAAATTGGCGTCAAAAGTGTGCAACCGGTTTACGAAGTCTAAAGTGTCCACAAGGGGTGCAAATTGGGGGTGGAGGGTGCGGTCCAACGAAAGAAACATGGTGCCAATTACCGACAAAATTATGGACGACGATGTAGTCGCCCATTTCACCATTCCAACAATGGAGCGACTAGGCCAATGGCCCATACGATATGTCAAGCCCTTGTGGGACTTGCACAAAAGATAGAAAGAAGGAAAGGAAGGAGGTGGTTGCATGCGTAGGAAAACGTCAATGAAATCCACCAACTCGTGAGGCAAAAACGACACCATGACATCATGCAACATGGACATCCATTGCTTTGCACGATCGAGCCACCAATCTAAATCAGAGGCGTGGGTGCCTAATTTTACGTAGCGAAAAAGCCCATCGGGAGTCATACCACGGAGATGAACGGCAACCTCGGATTGATAAGCGGAAATTGTCATGATTGTATGAGAACAATCTTTATCCCCGCTCACAATAACATAGTCCTTAGTGAAATCACGGACCATAGGCCAACACAAACCAACACCACGACGTGGCAACTCCGTGAGCTTGGTTGAAGAGAATGCACAAACCATTGTATCACGAGCATGCGCAACGCATGAAGGAATAGCAAAGCCGGCACTCCCACACTCATCTAACAATTTTTTCGGAAACAACGTACCTTTGGAAATGTGTAAGCGCTTGTAGGGCATAGTCTCATAAAAATTGGGTTTGTCATTATCCTTTTTTGTGAGAAAATATGCATTCCACAAGAGCACACGTTCTAAATTGGCCAATTCCCCAAAAACAGCTTTGTGGTAGCGTTCGAAAGCCACCGAAGGCGCCATATGCGGGGTGTACTTGGGGCCAAGGGAGAGGAGAAAACGGATGTAAGGAGGTAACGATATCGGGTCATCACCATCCAAAAATTGTGGCACATGTGTAACATGCAACACATCATGTAGTTCATGGGCAAGCTTGGAACGGCGGCGTTTGGCATCATACAATTTTTTGCGTTCACGCTCTCGGATGGAGCGCTTTAGCCTTGACGTGGACTTTTGTTGCAAATCCCCCCCCCCCGCCATGTGGACGTTTGCGGCTCCGTCGAAACTTTTTGTTTGGTCTTTGATGAATAAGGAAAGAAACGGAGCGAGTGGAATTTTTGGACGAGGTGCTCTTGTTGCTCTTGTTGCTCTTGTGGCTCAAGGCGCTCTTGTTGCTCTTGTTGCTCTTGGCGCTTGCCCCACTTGAGCTCCTCCGACGGTTTGAGTCCTTGCTTCGGGCGCTTGTGTTGCTTCCGGAACGCGAACCACCACCGTGCGGAGGACGCCGCACGTTTTTTGAACCATGAGAGCTACTCCCAAGCACTTGCTTCAACGCGAGGCGAAGATCGGAAATTTGCTCGGCAATTGGCTTGTTACATTGGGCATCTTCAACAATGGCCTCTTTCATCTGCTTCTTGTGCCGTCGCCCGGTGGCGCCGGTACGCTTCTTGTGCTGCCGCCCGGATTTCGTCGGTCTGTCGCTTGTGCTGTCGCCCGTTGGCGCCGCTCCGCTTCTTGCGCTGTCGCCCGTTGGGGGTCTCTTTGCTGCTTGTGGTGTCTCCCGTCGGTGCCGCTTTGCTACCCGTGCCGCCGTCCGTTGGCGCTGCCCTGCTCCTTGTGCCGTCGCCTGGTGGCGCTCCTCCGCTTCTTGTGTGCCGCCCGGATTTCGTCGGTCTGTTGTTGGTCCTCCGGGGCGTCGTCCGCTTGTCGTGGCCTCTCTACGGGGCGTCGTCCGCTTGCCGTCTCCCCCTCCGGGGCGTCGTCCGCTTGCCGTGTCCCTCTCCGGGGCGTCGTTCGCTTGCCGTGTCCCTCTCCGGGGCGTCTTCCGCTTGCTGTGCCCCCTCTCCGGGGCGTCGTCCGCTCGCCGTGGCCCCTCTCCGTCCGTTGGCGCCGCTCTGCGTCTTGTGACGTCGCCCGTTGCCGCCTTGCTTCTTGTGCTGTCGCCCTTTGGCGCCGCTCTGCTTCCTGTGCGGTCGCTTGTTGGCGCCGCTCCGCGTCTTGTGGTGTCTCCCGTTGGAGCCGCTCTGCCTCTTGTGCTGCCGCCCGTGGGCGCCGCTCCGCTTCTTGTGCTATCGCCCGTTGGCGCCTCTGTGCTGCTTGTGGTTTCTCCTGTCGGTGCTGCTTTGCTACTCGTGCCGCCGCCCGTTGGGGCCGCTCTGCTTCTAGTGCTGTCGCCCGGTGGCGCTGCTACGCTTCTTGTGCTGTCGCCCGTTGGTGCCTCTCTGTTGCTTGTGGTGTCTCCCTTCGATGCTGCTTTGCTACTCGTGCCGCCGCCCGTTGACGCTGCTCTGCTTCTTGTGTTGTCGCCCGGTGACGCTGCTCCGCTTCTTGTGCTGCCGCCCGAATTTCGTCGGTCTGCCGCCGGTGCTGTCCCCCTTTGTCGCCGGTCCGCTTCTTGTGATGTCGCCCGTTGGCGCCCCTCCGCTGCCCGTGGTGTCTCCCTTCGGTGCCGCTCTGCCACTCGCGTCGCTGCCCGTTGGCGCTGCCCTGCATCTTGTGCTGTCACCCGTCGCCCGTTGGCACCGGTCCGCTGCTTGTGGTGTCTCCCTTCGATGCTGCTGTGCTTCTCTTGCCGCCGGCCGTTGGCGCTGCTCTGCTTCTCGCGCTGTCGTCCGGTGGTGCTGGTCCGCTTCTTGTGCTGCCGCCCGGATTTCGTCGCTCTGTCGCTGGTACTGTTGCCCGTTGGCGCCGCTCCGCTTCTTGTGCTGTCGTCCGTTGGCGCCTCTCTGCTACTTGTGGTGTCTCCCGTCGGCGCTGCTTTGCTACTCGTGCCTCCGCCCGTTGGCGCTGGTCTGCTTCTTGTGTTATCGCCCGTTGGCGTCGCTCCGCTTCTAGTGCCGGTGCCGGTTGGCGCCTCTCCGCTGCTTGTGGTGTCTCCCGTCGGTGCTGCTTTGCAACTCGTGCCGCCGTCCGTTGGCGCTGCCCTGCCGCTTGTGCTGTCGCCCGTTGGCGCCGCTCCGCTTCTTGAGCTGTCGCCCAATGGCGCCTCTCCGCTGCCTGTGGTGTGTCCCGTCGGTGCCGCTTTGCTACTCGTGTCGCCGCCCGTTGGCGCTGCTCTGCCACTTGTGCCGTTGCCCGTTGATGCCGCTCCGCTTCTTGTGCTCCCGACCGGATTTCGTCGGTATGTCGTTGGTGGTGCCGCCCGTTGGCGCCGCTCCGCTTCTTGTGCTATCGCCCGTTGGCGCCTCTCTGCTGTCTGTGGTGCTTCTCTTCGGTGCTGCTTTGCTACTCGTGCCGCCGCCCGTCGGCGCTGCTTTGCATCTTGTGCTGTCGCCCGGTGGCGCATCTCCGCTTCTTGTGCTGCCGCCCGCATTTCGTGGGTCTGTCGCTGGTCCTCCGGGGCGTCGTCCGCTTGTTGTGGCCCCTCTCCGGGGCGTCGTCCGCTTGCCGTGTCCCTCCCCGGGGCGTCGTTTGCTTGCCGTGTCCCTCTCCGGGGCGTCGTTCGCTTGCCGTTTCCTTCTCCGGGGCGTCGTCCGTTTTGCTACTCGTGCCGCCGCCCATTGGCGCTGATCTGCTTCTTGTGCTGTCACCCGTTGGCGCCTCTTTGTTGCTTGTGGTGTCTCCCGTCACTGCTGCTTTGCTACTCATGCCGCCGTCCGTTGGCACTGCTCTACTCCGTGTGCTGACGCCCAGTGGCGCTGCCCCGCTTCTGGGGCTGCCGCCCGGATTTCGTCGGTCTGTCCTCCGGGGCGTCGTCCGCTTGTCGTGGACTCTCTCCGGGGCGTCGTCCGCTTGCCGTTTCCTTCTCCGGGGCGTCGTCCGCTTGCCGTGTCCCTCTCCGGGGTGTCGTCCGCTTGCCGTGTCCCTCTCCGGGGCGTCGTCCGCGTGCTGTGGCCCCTCTCCGGGGCGTCGTCCGCTCGCCGCGGCCCCTCTCTGTCCGCTGGCGCCGCGCTGCGTCTTGTGACGTCGCCCGTTGCCGCCTTGTTTCTTCTGCTGTCGCCCTTTGGCGCCGCACTGCTTCCTGTGCTGTCGCCTGTTGGCGCCGCTCCGCGTCTCGTGTTGTCACCCTTTGGATCCGCTCTGTCTCTTGTGTTGTCGCCTGTTGGCGCCGCTCCGCTTCTTGCGCTGTCGCCCGTTGGCGTCTCTCTGTTCCTTGTGGTGTCTCCCGTCGGTGCTGCTTTGATACTCGTGCCACCGCCCTTTGGCGCTGCTCTGCCTCTTGTGTTGTCGCCCGGTGGCGCTGGTTCGCTTCTTGTGCTGCCGCCCAGATTTCGTCGGTGTGTCGCTGGTCCTCCAGGGCGTCGTCCGCTTGCCGTGGCCCCTCTCCGGGGCGTCGTCCGCTTGCCGTGTCCCTGCCCGGGGCGTCGTCCGCTTTGCTACTCGTGCCGCCGCCCGTTGGCGCTGCTCTGCTTCTTGTGCTGTCTCCCGGTGGCGCCTCTACGCTGCTTGTGGTGTCTACCGTCGGTGCTGCTTTGCTACTCGTGCCGCCGCCCGTTGGCGCTGCTCTGCTTCTTGTGATGTCGCCCGGTGGCGCTGCTCCGCTTCTTGTGCTGCCGCCCGGATGTCGTCGGTCTGTCGCTTGTGTTGTCGCCCCTTGGTGCCGCTCCGCTTCTTGTGCCGTGGCCCGTTGGTGCCTCTCCGCTGCTTGTGATGTCTCCCGTCTGTGCTGTTGTGCTACTCGCGTCGCTGCCCGTTGACGCTGCTCTGCATCTTGTGCTGTCACCCGTCGCCCGTTGGCACAGCTCCGCTTCTTGTGTTGTCGCCCGTTGGCGCCTCTCTGCTGCTTGTGGTGTCTCCCGTCGGTGCTGCTTTGCTTCTCGTGCCGCCGCCCGTTGGCGCTGCTCTGCCTCTTGTGCTGTCGCCCGGTGGCGCTTCTCCGCTTTTTGTGCTGCCGCCCGGCTTTCGACGGCCTGTCGCTGGTCCTCCGTGGCGTCGTCCGCTGGCCGTGGCTCCTCTCCGGGGCGTCGTCCGCTTGCCGTGTCCCTCTCCGGGGCGTCGTCCGCTTGCCGTGTCCCTCTCCGGGGTGTCGTCCGCTTGCCGTGTCCCTCCCCGGGGCGTCTTCCGCTTGCTGTAGCCCCTCTCCGGGGCGTCGTCCACTTGCCGCGGCCCCTCTCCGTTCGTTGTTGCCGCTCTGCGTCTTCTTACGTCGCCCGTTGCCGCGCTGCTCTGCCTCTTGTGCTGTCGCCCGGTGGCGCTGCTCCGCTTCTTATGCTGCCGCCCGGACTTCGTCGGTTTGTCACTAGTCCTCTGGGGCGTCGTCCGCTTGCAGTGGCCCCTCTCCGGGCCGTTGTCCGCTTGCCGTGTCTCTCTGCCATCGCTCGTCGGTGCCGCTCTACCCTTTGCGCCGTCTGCCGTCGGCGCCGCTCTGCCCCCTGTGCCTTCGCCCGTTGGCGCTGCTATGCTTCTTGTGATGTCGCCCGGTGGCGCACCTCCACTTCTTGTGCTGCCGCCCGGATGTCGTCCGTCTGTCGCTTGTGTTGTCGCCCCTTGGCGCCGCTCCGCTTCTTGTGCCGTCGCCCGTTGGTGCCTCTCCGCTGCTTGTGATGTCTCCCGTCTGTGCTGCTGTGCTACTCGCGTCGCTGCCCGTTGGCGCTGCTCTGCATCTTGTGCTGTCACCCGTCGCCCGTTGGCACAGCTCCGCTTCTTGTGCTGTCGCCCGTTGGCGCCTCTCTGCTGCTTGTGGTGTCTCCCGTCGGTGCTGCTTTGCTTCTCGTGCCGCCGCCCGTTGGCGCTGCTCTGCCTCTTGTGCTGTCGCCCGGTGGCGCTGCTCCGCTTCTTGTGCTGCCGCCCGGCTTTCGTCGGCCTTTCGCTGCTCCTCCGGGGCGTCGTCCGCTTGCCATGGCTCCTCTCCGGGGCGTCGTCCGCTTGCCGTGTCCCTCTCCGGGGCGTCGTCCGCTTTGCTACTCGTGCCGCCGCCCGTTGGCGCTCTTCTGCTTCTTGTGCTGTCTCCCGGTGGCTCTGCTCTGCTTCTTGTGCTGCCGCCCGGATTTCGTCGGTCTGTCATTAGTGCTGTCGCCCGTTGGCGCCGCTCCGCTTCTTGTGCTGTCGCCCGTTGGCGCCTCTCCGCTGCTTGTGGTGTCTCACGTCGGTGCTGCTTTGCTACTCGTGCCGCCGCCCGTTGGCGCTGCTCTGCTTCTTGTGATGTAGCCCGGTGGCGTTGCTCCGCTTCTTGTGCTGCCGCCCGGATGTCGTCGGTCTGTCGCTTGTGTTGTTGCCCCTTGGCGCCGCTCCGCTTCTTGTGCCGTGGCCCGTTGGTGCCTCTCCGCTGCTTGTGATGTCTCCCGTCTGTGCTGTTGTGCTACTCGCGTCGCTGCCCGTTGGCGCTGCTCTGCATCTTGTGCTGTCACCCGTCGCCCGTTGGCACAGCTCCGCTTCTTGTGTTGTCGCCCGTTGGCGCCTCTCTGCTGCTTGTGGTGTCTCCCGTCGGTGCTGCTTTGCTTCTCGTGCCGCCGCCCGTTGGCGCTGCTCTGCCTCTTGTGCTGTCGCCCGGTGGCGCTGCTCCGCTTCTTGTGCTGCCGCCCGGCTTTCGTCGGCCTGTCGTTGGTCCTCCGGGGCGTCGTCCGCTTGCCGTGGCTCCTCTCCGGGGCGTCGTCCGCTTGCCATGTCCCTCTCCGGGGCGTCGTCCGCTTGCCATGTCCCTCCCCGGGGTGTCGTCCGCTTGCCGTGTCCCTCCCCGGGGCGTCTTCCGCTTGCTGTGGCCCCTCTCTGGGGCGTCGTCCGCTTGCCGCGGCCCCTCTCCGTTTGTTGGTGCCGCTCTGCGTCTTCTGACGTCGCCCGTTGCCGGACTGCTCTGCCTCTTGTGCTGTCGCCCGGTGGCGCTACTCCGCTTCTTATGCTGCCGCCCGGACTTCGTCGGTTTGTCGCTAGTCCTCTGGGGCGTCGTCCGCTTGCCGTGGCCCCTCTCCGGGGCGTTGTCTGCTTGCCGTGTCTCTCTGCCGTCGCTCGTCGGTGCCGCTCTACCCTTTGCGCCGTCTCCCGTCGGCGCCGCTCTGCCCCCTGTGCCTTCGCCCGTTGGTGCCGCTCCGCCTCTTGCCCCGCCGCCCTTTGGAGCCGCTCTACTTCTTGTGTTGTCGCCCGTTGATGCCGCTTTACCTCTTGTGACGTCGCCTGTTGGTGCCGCTCTGCTTCTCGTGTTGTCGCTCGGAGGCGCCGGTCCGTGTCTTGTGCGGTCGCCTGTGGGCGCCGTTCTGCTTCTTGTGTTGTGGCCCTGTGGCGTCGCTCTGCGGTTCGTGTTGTTGCCCTTGGGCGCCGCTCTGCCTCTTGTGCCGTCGCCCGTGGGTGCCGCTCCGCCACTTGCGGTGTCTCCCGTTGGCGTCACCATGCGTCTCGTGACATCGTCCGTTGGCGCCGCTTTGCGTCTTGTGTTGTCGCTCGGAGGCGTCGGTCCGTGTCCTGTGCGGTTGCCGTGCGTTGTCGCTCGGAGGCGTCGGTCCGCTGCCTGTGCGGTTGCTTGTGGGCGCCGCTCTACTTCTCGTGCCGTCGCCTGCTGGTGCCGCTCCGCGGCTTGTGCTGTCGCCCGTAGGCGCCGCTCTGCTTCTCGTGCCTTCGTCCGTTGGTACCGCTCCGCTTCTTGTGCTGTCGCCTGCTGGCGCCTCTTTGCTTCTCGTGGCGTCTCCCTTCGGCGCCGCTTTGCTCCTTGTGCCGTCGCCCGCTGGCGCCTCTCTGTTTCTTGCGGTGCCGTCCGTGGGCTCTGCTCTGCCCCTTGTGATGCCGTTTGTTGGCGCCGCTCTGCCTTTTGTGCCTCTACCCGCTGGCGCTGCTATGCTTCTAGTGCCGATGCCCGGTGGAGCTGCTCCGTTTCTCGTGCTGCCGCCCGGGTTTCGTCTGTCTGTTGCCGGTCCTCGAGCTTACCCTGGCGGCTCCTGGGTCTCGGACTTGGAATTCGTCTGTCCGTTGTCGGTCCTCGAGTCTGCCCTCAAAATCGCAGTGCCCGGGCTCTCCGCCCGGGCACCAGGGCCACGGACTCGGGATTCGTCGGATCGCCGGTCCTCGAGTCTACCCTTATGTCGCAGTGCCCAGGCTCTCCGCCGGGGCACCAGGGTCTCAGACTCGGAATTCATCGGATCGCCTCTTCGTCGCTTCGTCATCGTCGGCACACTTTCACGCCTTGCTTGATCTTACCCTGTGTGGGAGTGGGGTGGCCCCTCTCCTCGGCCCTCTACCCCCTTCCTCTCACACTTGGCTCTACAAGCAGCTCTGCGGCCCGCTTGCTACCATCCCGAGGGTTTTTATACTGGTGCCAAGTCTCCAGGAAGGAGGGGGGGGGGGTCCACGGGAGGGGGGGAGAGGGTCCAGGGGAAGGGGGGGAGGGGGTCCAAGGGAGGGGGGGAGGGGGTCTAGGGGAGGGGGGGAGGGGGTCCAGGGGAAGGGGGGGGTTGGGTTGGGTTGGGTCAAGGCCTCATCCGGACCTCCGGGACCACGGAGATCGCCCTTCCATGCGCGTCACAACTGGTCCAGCGAGTTCCGGGTTGTCCGGTCTCAAGGCCTACCGGACTCATGACCGCCCCCGTACCCCGCGGTGGCACGCGCAGGAGGCAGATGCCGCCGTGCCTGTGTGTGTGGGGCGCGCGTGCTGCCTACGGAAGTGTGTCGCCTGGTGCTCCAGACCCCGGTGGGGAGGCTGGAGGAGCCTGACACTGAGCCCACCGCGGGAGTTGTCGGCCTGGACACGCCACCTCCAGGTCTACTGACATGCCGCTGGTCGCCCACTACTGCTGATGGCAGGGGGTGGCCATGCTCCACAAACGACTGGGGGCGGTCCGCACTCCCTGATTGCACTGGCACGGGTGGTGCTGCTCTAGGCTGGACCTGCCTCCCGCGGTGACGGGGTGGGCGGTTGGAGGGGCCCCGGGGCGCGCCGAGCGCTTCCCTGCCCCGGGGTCCACCCGGGCCAGAGGTCCGGGCGGCAGTGCAATTGTCCTCGTAAACGGGGGGGCCCGGAGGGCACACCACCCTAGTGACGGCTCCTGTCAGGAAGGGGGGGGGGGGGGGCAGGGGTCGGCAGGTGGCTGTCTGGCCTCCAGGGGTCACCCACAACTGCACTGGAGTGCACGGAGCTGTGCTGGCCTGGGCGTCTGTGATGAAGTGGGAGGGGCACGTGCACACCTGGAGGTTCCCTCGGCAGGCCGCTCAAGGGATACCCACAGCGGTCAACCTGTGAGCTCCTCACAGCCTCCACGTTTTAGGCCCTGATGGAGCCGACTCCGTGCACCCCTCCTGTCACGGGCGCAGGCTGGGGGGGGGGGGGGGGAGTGGTGGATGGGTCTACCTGCTCACTTGTGTGGGAGAGGAGGACCACCTGCTGGGTTACCATGCGGGTCCCAGATCCCAACATACTCGTCGTTCGGCGTCCGCTCCCCGTCCGTGTGGGGAGGGACCTTGATCACCCTGTGACGGCCTGCAGTGAGGGTGCGAGGTTGCGAGGGCATGCTGGGGGGGGGGGGGGGGTGCTGGGCCTGCTTTCGGTCCGGCCCCATTTCTGTTGGGGGGGGTAGGGGCAGCAAAAGGTCTGCTCCCCTGTTTTCTGGTCCCCAAGGGAAACCAGCCCACGGCCTGCACCCTCGCTTTGTGGTGGCTGAAATTTGGGCCGACAGAGGGGGAAGGGGGGGGGGGTCCAGGGGAAGGGAGGGAGGGGGTCTAGGGGAAGGCGGTGTTGGGTTGGGTCAGGTCAAGGCCTCATCCGGACCTCCGGGACCACGGACATCGCCCTTCCCTGCACGTCACAACTGGTCCAGCGAGTTCCGGGTTGTCCGGTCTCAAGGCCTACCGGACTCATGACCGCCCCCGTACCCCGCGGTGGCACGCGCAGGAGGGAGATGCCGCCGTGCCTGTGTGTGTGGGGCACGCGTGCTGCCTGGGGAAGTGTGTCGCCTGGTGCTCCAGGCCCCGGTGGGGAGGCTGGAGGAGCCTGACACTGAGCCCACCGCGGGAGTTGTCGGCCTGGACACGCCACCTCCAGGTCTATTGACATGCCGCTGGTCGCCCACTACTGCTGATGGCAGGGGTGGCCATGCTCCACAAACGACTGGGGGCGGTCCGCACTCCCTGATTGCACTGGCACGGGTGGTGCTGCTCTAGGCTGGACCTGCCTCCCGCGGTGACGGGGTGGGCGGTTGGAGGGGCCCCGGGGCGCGCCGAGCGCTTCCCTGCCCCGGGGTCCACCCGGGCCAGAGGTCCGGGCGGCGGTGCAACTGTCCTCGTAAACGGGGGGGCCCAGAGGGCACACTACCTGAGTGACCGCTGCTTCGGGGAAGGGGGGGAGGGGGTGCAGGGGAGGGGGGGAGGGGGTGCAGGGGAAGGGGGGGAGGGGGTCCAGGGGAGGGGCCAAGGGGGCCGGAATGAAAATTAAAGCAAGTCTCAGGGGGAGGGGGGGCGTCTTGCACCAATGCTACGTCGCCAATGGCGGTCCACGGACGGACGCATGTACAATGGGGGGGGGGGGGGTACCGCTGAATGGGGGGGTCTGTGTTGTCAAGGGGACCCAACCCGCATGCCCAGCCCCCGCACTCCCCCGTCGTACCGTTGGGTGTATCCCCTCTTCCGGTGGCCACAGACGTCCGCAAGGCGGCGGAGGAGCCTGGGCGGAGATGGGCCCCACCCTCTTTGATGGGGGCCTTCTCCATGGGGCGGAGGATGGGGTCGACCATGTGTTCCGAGGCCTGAAGGGGGGGCTACTTGCATTTCAGAGTATGCACCGGCCACGCCGGGGGGTGCACCGCCGCTGATTCGAGCAGCACACTGCCTCGCAGGCAGGGGGCCGCTGCGATGATCCTTTTGGGGGGGCGGGGGGGGCGGGGGGGATCTGCGGATCTGACACGTCATGAGGATTCGCTGCGTCCGAAGGGGTCCGTTGCAATGATTCGCCACATTTCCTCATGCACCTCCTTCCCAATGCCCCTCCACAAGTCAGCGTGTGGACGCGTGCGTGTGGGAGAAGGCAGACACGCATGAAGACGGCGCGTTGTAGAAGAGGGTGCCCGAGGCGATGGCCATTGGCAAGAGGGCAGATGTCGGATGGCAAAGGTTTCGTCGGACACGTTTCCAAACGGCGCCACAGCCGTTCCAACGCCATTTGGTTTGCGTAGTTCTGGTCGCATTGACCAAGTCCATCCGAGAGTGCCCCCCCCCCCCCCACTTGTCAGTACTCTGGAGGGCCATACAGAGCTCTCATCTCCCCCCGTGTCACAGGCATACGGTCATCGCCGCACACCTCAGTTCATTGTTTGACTTGCTGCACCGCAGCACCCCTCAGACG